>MJUT01002530.1:390886-418175 GCA_002080005.1 Gigantidas platifrons
TTATTCTTACATATACTTACATGATAATATAGTGGCGATGCTAGCTGAACATTTCCAAGTCTGGTTGTAACATGTGTAGCATTTTCCTGTAGGAGGTACGAAAGTGGAATACATTTATCTGTCTTCAAATTTTTAATCTCATCAGCTGATATGGTTGGGATGTTTTGTTCTGGGACCTCACTATATACTGGCCTTCTTTTTCTATCTGAAGATGGCTTTGTAGGATTAGCTAGTGTCATAGCAACCACAGGTTGGGGCTTTATTTTTCTTCCACGAGGCTTGTGTCATTGTTGTGGTAGACTAGTTGCAGAGAGTTCAGCAGGTACTTCGTTCAAATTTAGGTTTTGATCATGCGTAATAGTGTGTATAACTCCCACAACATGTGAACATGTACCTGATAATCTGAAAAATAATAACGAATTTATGAATATGGGAATATTTCTTTTATTAATTTAAAATAAATTTGTTAGATTTTTTTTTTTAATAACTGGTATGGTGGTGAACAAATAAATAGTAAGTACCGGTAGTTATTTATATAACGATCAGGAAGTAGCAGATGCCTGACATGGCATTCCATAAGGTGTAAAACCACTAATTAATTTCTTTAAGGGTCTCTACTAAATTTGTGTTTTTTCGAGCCTACCTGGTCATTTTATCTTAAGTTTAACCTTTCCAAGACCATATATTTTCTGAAACGTACATGATTCCTCTACGTTCTGTCAAAATATCAGGGCATGTTTAAAATTTTGCATTGAAATGCCATGCTACGGAAAACATCTACTCTAAAAATAGCTCGGTCATCCCCAAGAAATTCAAGTCCATCAAATTTGGGTTCAAAATAATCCCTATATATTTAACTTCAATTATCAATTTTAATTAGTCCATTCCATTCAGTAGTTTTCACAATACTACAAAGTGAAAGGAACTTTTTTCTTGAAAAGGGACTACTTTCGTATATGTTCCAAGCTCTGATTGGTGAATTCGTGGTTTGACACCTAAAGAGCAAACCAATTTGTTTCTTTCGCCATTTATTGGCCTAATTTCTATTCCTTAGACAGTATCATCCCAAAAAAACCTCATATGGTATGTGGCTCTCTGATATTTGCAAGTATAAGTGTTCAAATGAAAAGGTACCCCCTTGAAGATTTTTAATGAAAATATCTCCATTTACAGCTGTTGAGTTCAGATTGTGTAATATACCAAAACTTGCATATTCTCTTATATACTAGGCAAAAAAAGAAACGTTACATGATTGTAGGATCATTTATATTTTGTATAACAAAAAAATGATAACAATAAGTTAGTGGAATAGTTAGCTAACATCATTTTGAAGAGACCAATAACAAGTTTTCTCTATTTGAAACAATATTGCACATTTTCGGACAATTTTAACAGGACGAGTACAAAATTCAAGTTCACAAGTCAATACCGTGTATGACCACCTCTTGCATTTATGACCGCCTGACACCTCCGTCGCATTGAATCAATTAAACGTCGAATAAAGTGTTGAGGGATGTTGTTCCATTCCCTCAAAAGTGCTGTTCGGAGCTGGGCGAGCGTTTCCGGTGGATTTTGGCTATTTCTGACACGTCGTCCAAGTTCGTCCCAAAGATGTTCGATGGGCGATAAATCTGGAGACATTGCTGGCCATGGCAACACACGAATGTGATTATTCTCCAAAAAGTTCATTGAAATGTGTGCCACGTGACATCGGGCGTTGTCCTGCTGAAAAGCGTGGTTAAAACGATGCCTTCGGGGAAACGGGAGAACAACTGGAGCCAGAATTTCGTCCCTATACCTTGTTGCATTTAGGTTACCATCAACGATTTTGAGCTCGGTGCGTTCCTTGTAGGTTATTCCGCCCCATACCGCAATTCCTCCACCACCACAGCGATCTGTTTCCTGTACGCACGCATCATAAAATCGTTCATTGCGCCTCCTGTAGACCCTCGCTCTGCCGGCGCTAAATTTCAAGTTGAATTTCGATTCATCGGTAAAAAGAACCTGTCTCCATGTTAGCCTATTCCATCGAATCCGTACCCGAGTCCATTGAAGTCGCGCCACCCTGTGACGCTGCTTAAGGATAGGTCCCTTCAACGGCCGACGTACTTTTAGACCAACTTGACGCAATCGGTTACGAATTGTTTGGGCAGATATTCTGTTGTTATTTATTCCGTGGGTTTGTCGTGCTGTTTGTGACGCGTTTACAAACCGATTCTGGAGATGAATTATGCGGATGTGCCTGTCTTGACGTAACGTCGTTTCACGTGGCCTACCACTTCGGGGACGATCATTTGTCGTGCCAGTATCTCTGAGACGAGTCTTAAGCCTTGCAAAAGTCATTCTAGAGACATTAAAATGATTTGCAACCTGTATTTGAGTCATTCCTGCTGCCAACATCCCAATGGCTCGTTCTCACTCATGTTGCCGTAGACGGGACATTGACTTACGTGTAACTTTTTCAATTTTTGAATGCGACCTTTTGTCGACAATAGTGTTCGACACAATTAATGACCCCAAGAACGATTCGATTACAACTCTATACAGGTCAATTTAAAAAAAAATGCTTATTTGTTTGAAATCAGAAAATGACGTTACGTCATTTCCGAATGTTTTACAAATGAGTAAATTTGATAGATAAATCATTCAGGTCACTAGTTTTAATCTTGAAAATATTTGAAAGTAATGTATGTGAAATTTTTTTGATTAAAAACCAATGTAACGTTTCTTGTTTTGCCTCACTTACGCTTTTTACGTTTACCCCTTTCCCCCTCACTTACGCATTCTACGCATACTGTTACATAATTTCTTTGAACATAAATACCGAAGAATTAATTCGTTATGTTGCAAAAGTTGTACCAGTTAACGAAATTACAGATTCCAAACTTTCTATTTTCAAAATAGGAAAATCCGAGTGTGATATAAATAACGTATAATATCTATGAATATTCACGAGTGTGTGTCATGTGCAGACGATGTAAATAAACATGGCGACGTCCAGATCAAACGTGTGGGACCAACTGACAACCACACAGATATCTCTGGACCAATATTCTTCATGTACGGATTACAATTTGCGGAAACACTTCAATTTTACAAATCTGGTTGAACATATTAATTTTAAAAGAGTCGAAATCTGAACGTTAAATATAAAAGTTTACAAAAGTTTACAAAACAGTGTGTGTATACACTCTAAATGAGCTGTTCCGATATTCTTTTATATTGTTTAGAAAAGAGGGTATCTTGTGTAAATTTCTTTTTATTGTGTTCCTTTAATGAAATTTTCTTCATGAAAACTGAAATAATGAATATACATTTTTTTTTATTAAGTCCCAGGTGTATTTTGTACAAATAAAATGTACATATATGTCTATTTTAACATGAATTTCCATGCAACATTTTTTAAACAATTTTTGATAAAACATATATTATCATGTTTTAGTGCTATCAGGGAAGCTTTACAAAATATATGTGTAATGCATACATTACAGTATGAACATGTATTAACATTCTGGTGTAATGTAACATACCTGTACATATCTGTGATATGCTATGTTTAATTAATTACATTTTTTTTCAGTACATCATTATTGTGTGCACACTTGTTTGGTATGACATTTATGATACATGCACCAAACATTTCTGGAATAATGCTATTTGTTCATGTAGTTGTTACCAATACATATATGTATAAAGATAATTTTAAATTGCATTTTATATAAACTTTTTGCACAAGTACATGATAAACTACCGTATTCCTTCTAATTAAAGTCCCCCTTCTAATTAACGCCCCCTCCCTTATTCTGGCCTATATAACATTTTGACTTCTAATTAATGCCCCCATTTCATAAAATATAAACTCCACTTATCGGTACCTAAGCAACAACACAGCGTGTAAGAGTTCCCAAAATAGTAGCAGTAATGTATGTTGACATAGCGCGTATATATTTCTATAGTCTGTTTCATCAAATTAACCTCATCTAACGGCTGTAAAAGTCGGAAATTCGTTTCTCTAATTGACGCCCCCTATTTGAAAAACACATTCGCCCCCGGGGCGTCTATTAGAAGAAATACGGTATTTTTGGAAAAGATAGTTATCATTTTTAGTTCTTCATTTTCTTTCTCTATAACCTGATGATTTTTATTCTACAGGTGTGACCATATCGTCTCAGTAGATCATGAAGAATTTTAAATGCCACTTCTGAAAGTTGATGTTGTTGATTGTGATTCAGTGTAATCAAATTGCATAGGATCATAAAACACAAAAATTATTTTAAAGAAATCACAATGATTTCACATGGAACAAGTTGGTCATGGACTTCGACACAACAATATTTGTAGTCATCAAATGTAAAATTATAGCATATAAAGAAAAGAGAGTGACATTTAGGACCGCTGAGAATTAAGATAAATAGAAAGTTTCAAATGTAATAGTAGAAGATAACACATTCCTGTTTATTGATTTATGACAATCAAAATGATAGTTGATGAATGTGACAAATATGAACTACCAGATATTACAGACACTTTTAGTTTTAATTTGTCTACTGGAGACAGCTGGGTCAGATCCAGAATTGTCTCTGGCAGGGAAGGGGGAGGTGGAAGTTGAAAGGGGTCCGGACTAAATCAAACCAATTCAATGTCTTTTTTACCACTTTCAACATATACATTGAACATTCTAGGTTTGGGGGAGGGGGTGTGTTGGGGTCCGAACCTCCTTATCCCTGCTGGATCCACCATTGTACAGCATACATTTTAAAATTGTTATCCATTATAAAATAGCAATTCCATATTACACAAATACTCTAGGCTATATAAGAAGCCAACAACTTGTAAACAATATCCAAAGCATGGTGAGAAAAAGAAGAAAAGAAACTGTATTTGGTTGTGTAAAATGCAGTAAACATTATTTCAGTTTTATCTGTCAGAGACCATCATGTAGTTCTTGATATCAATGTTGTTGAGGAGTAAACAAAGTAATTTCACTGTTTTGAAAGTAATAAAAAGGTCTTGCTATACTCAAATTAGTCATACAATATCATTTCATGGATACATGTAAGAACCAAAAATAATAATTTCCAATTTTTATATCACTGTCTCCCTTAGTCCATCCACCACCCACAACTATGTGGACTTGCACTATTAAGTTAATAACTTAAGAATCTCTTTGAATATCAGCAAGGCTCAATATGACCTGTCAGTTTTCTAATTATATGCTAACTCATGATCTATATTGTTTGTCAGTATGTCATATGCCATACGACCAACCCTAAGGCGACTGGTTTTTGATCAGGTTGATGAGGCAAAAAATATGTGAATTTCCCATTAACATGATCATTGTTCTTAGTATAGGTGGTACATAAGAGGTGTGAAAAGTAGTTTTACAATGGAAAATACTGAAATGTTGAATAAATGTTCACCAGACACCGATCCAATTCATTTGTAAAGTAAACTGAGCTATTTAAATCCTTGCAAAACTATATTTAGATCTACATAAAATATTCAGAATACTATTGATTTTTTCACCTTCAGTGTTGGGGCCGTTGTGGTCCTGATCGTATGGTATTTCGATTTACAACTACCCGTGCAATCGGTGTCTATCACCACTAAAGTTGTTACTTGGAACACCGGGTATTCTGATTTCCTCCACCAATAAAACTGACCGCCACGATATAACAGAAATATTGTTGAAAGTGGTGTTAAACACTATAAACTAAATCACCTCCGGTGTTATATACTTGATAAAAAGCAAGTTAAATGGTCCGTCCATTCATATTCAAACCCAAATTTAGTAGAAAACCTCAAAGAAATTAATGAGTGGTTTTACACCTAAAGGAGCATAAAGGTCAGTATAATTCAGAATTATTTAAGGTACATTCCAAAATGAAGTTGTCCCTCTTTGATCGAGTCCGATCGCATGAAGCGTTCATCTGTGGTTCAGAATGTCGAGAAATTGCTGGTTTCTGCTTCATTTCTTACAAAAAAGGAATTAGAAGTATGTTTTTAATAGTTATAGCACGCATGGACGTGGCTGGGTGAGTGAGATCTTAGTTTAACAGATTTTATCGGAAGTAAACCGATTACGCAATATATGACAACATTTGACCATACATGTTTTCACCATGATATTTATATTTAAAATGTAATTAAATATATTAACATATATTAAATTACGTGACTAATATTCGTGTAAATGACACAAGAACAGCCCGTATCTAATTCAAACTGTCATATTACGAGCACGTCTTGTTTATTGAACCAAAGGTGCTCGTTTCAGATTTCACGCACTTATCATATAACGGCGGGGAAACGGTGGTTTCTAGACGTCACTGTGAAAGGAAATTAGCACAGATTCAAAAGCTTGTACAAATGGGAAAGTGTTAATAGCTAAATATTATGAAATGTTTGCATTTAGCCCCCCCCCCCTTTTTGCGTCCCATAAAATGAGCTCGTATCATTCTTAATTTTGTTAATTCATGCTTTTACCCCATAAATTATGTGGTTTAAGACATACAATAAGTTTTTGTATGTAGATCTTTAGTTGAAATTCCTTCTAATTCCATCAAATTTGCAAAAATATGATTTATTGATATTCAAGTCTTGGAATTTCTGATGGTGCACAACTATAATTTCTCCCAAAACTCAATAAATATATGTTTCCACATCGTTTTTTGTTCACTGTTTAAGTAAGCTGGATGTTCATATTTACTGTTACAGCCAAATAATACTCTAAAACATGAAATTTAAATTGACAATTTTAAAAATTAACAGAAAATGCTAAGCAGTCAAAATAATTTTTCTAGGATCACTTAAATTACCAGGTTTTTACTACATAATTTTCAATTAAAACTGCTTTCTATAGCCTTATATTATTTTGTAAGTACATTGTACATGTATTCTAACTGAAACTATCAAAATTAACCAGGAAAAATGTGTAGGATTGAAAAAAATCCAATCATGATATCACCATATTCTATATTTGAAGTCGACAAACTGTCGTATGATGAAATTTGTTAAATTCTTAATATCAACCATATTTTCAATATTATATGCCATTCTACTGCAAAAACAAATTCAATAACATATTCCCAATAATTATAAAGTCATAAACAAAAATAAAATGAGTTGCAATACCCGGTGTCCATGTATATCCAGTGTTTGGGAGCAATATTCCAAAATATTACATAACACGCATTTTGATCATGTAATCTGACACCACAATGCATTTTGTAGCATTTTTGTATGGGTCTGTTGTGACATTTTTATGCTAATTTGAACATGATAGCAACAACAGATAATTTTGACGTTTTTTGTCTTAAGGTGTAAAACCACTAATTAATTTGTTTAAGGTTTTCTACTAAATTTGTGTTTTTTCGAGCCTACCTGGTCATTTTATCTTAAGTTTAACCTTTCCAAGACCATATGTTTTCTGAAACGTACATGATTCCTCTACGTTCTGTTAAAATATCAGGGCATGTTTAAAATCTTGCAGTGAAATGCCATGCTACGGAAAACACCTACTCTAAAAATAGCTCGATCATCCCCAAGAAATTCAGTATTTATATGTCATTCATCAAATCCTCCATAGAGGTATTAAAATACAACTAAGTCCATAAAATTTGGGCTCAAAATGATCCCTATATATTTAACTTCAATTATCAATTTTAATTAGTCCATTCCATTCAGTAGTTTTCGCAATACTACAAAGTGAAAGGAACTTTTTTTCTTGAAAAAGGGCTGCTTTCGTAGATATTCCAAGCTCTGAATAGTGAATTAGTGGTTTGACACCATAAAAAATTACTCAGCATTAAACAGTGTATTATCTTATCAATATACGTAATCAGAAGGTATATCTATTTATTACTGGAAAGTGTGACTAATTAAATATGTTAATATACTAACCCTGCAACACATGTACATCTGCTATCTGAGATAACTTTCTCGTATTTCTTCACATAAATGTTTATATTATGTGGTTGTTCATTTTTTTCTCATAGACCGGTAACACTTGGCTGCGATGTCAACCTCATTATCACTAACTTCACTAAAATGTATACAGTCTATGAAACAAGCTAGTTGAGAGAGAAATCTCTTATCTTCCCCCCTCTTCATCATCATCTCAATGTGACCTAACCATTCTTCTGTGTGTCAACATGTCATATTTCCATGATTTCCTAACATCTGCATTGAAAGTGTTTATGTAGATCAGTTTAAAATTTTTACTTTTCCACGACATAGAAGATTTAAGCTCATTGTTTTGAGTAATTATGTTGAATTCAATTGAAATGAATAGATAACAATTTTAAGTCCACCAGCACTAGATTTTTATTTTTTCCAAATTTTTATGCATGTGATTTATGAAATATTTCACTGAACTTTTAATCTTTTAACACACTTGTTAAGTAAATATTTTAGGTAATTTTCATAAATATGTATTTGCCAAAATTTTTATGCACATAAAATAAGTAAATATGTATATATTTTTAATTGGCTAATAGTGTCTTGTAAGTCGTTTATATATATATATATTAAATTTCTATTTTCATTCAGAAAGACTTAGTGTAGTTATTTATAGTTCATTCAGATGGCTATATTTAATTTGAAACTGATCAAGATACGGTTGTGGTGGCTGTAAAAGTTTAATGTTTATATAACTGAGTTAACAGATATGGGAGAGAGATAAACTGGCTAATGAAAATCATCAGGGTTTGTTAGCTTGTTTCATAGACTGTATACTATCAATGTATCCCAATGTGAAATAATTATATCCCTGGTCTTTTGATCGTCCAGTAAATAATTTATCCTTGAAATAATCAATATTTATAGTGTGTGGTAACACATCAAGTTTTGTAGTAACTGCCATTTTGTTGATTAGCTTGTCCTAGGATGCCGTGTTGCTATGGCTTGATAAGAGGAGGCGGGCTTACCTTGAGATAGTGGAAAGGTGTATAGCAGAGATCGACAGCTACTGATAAGCGCTAAAAATAGATTCCCCTAATTATCTCTCAGACTCGGTTTCAGAATGTAGTACAAACAATGCCAGTCTGTACTACATATTTCAATGGCGATAATGCAGAATTGAGTGAAAACAGAACTTTGTCGGAGAAAAAAAAGAAATCCCACGACGCTACAAGACACTGTTTCTACGACACATGCGATAGTACACATTTAACCATTACAAATACAAATTTACTTTGATTTTCCTATATATTTCAGCTAAAAATAAACCCTAAAAATTAACAATCCTGTTTATATTATGTACAAATAAAAACCACTCAAATAAACATAATGAGCAAATAAACAATCAAAATATAAACAATTCTGAATGTTTTGGTGTAAAATCTATCCAGAAATGACTTCACAATATTTTTTTGAAAAAATATGGTTTTGGTTGATTATATAGGGATTTGTTTTATATGTTGCAATACTTTTGGCAACATACTGTAGATATGAACACATGAAAGGTGTCTTTTGGATCCCGTTTCCCAAACCAAAGCGAAACCAAAGGATAAATGTTAACGTTGGATTCGGGCATGTGGCCGTGAACTTTTTACGGTGGAAAAAGTCACACGATGGACGTATATTTGTTCCAAACATTTTGTAGGAGGGCAAGGTCCTACGGATCAACACCCGGACCCAGTACCAGCAACATATACACCGTTTCAGGTATGACAAAATATTGTCGTGATTTGATAGCATGAAAAAGTGGCGATTTCCATCTCTAAAACGTATATTATTTTTTTTAACGAAATAAAAATCGGTATTGTAATTTGTTCTTTTTTGTAAGAGAATATGAATACAGATACAGATACAGCTGTTGTTTATAAGTAACTCCCTGCCCACTTTACTATAAATAATGACATTGTAATGCGCATCTCTCCCGATCAGGCTGAGCGAATGCTACGTCTTTAAATGAGGCACCTTTGGGGTTATTTAAATCTATTTCCGATTATTTGCCTTTTTTTGAAAAAATAAATATATTTTTCAATATCATAGGAAAACAAGTTTGAATTAATTTATAAGGATTGATCGAACTTATTTGTTGGATTCATTCGAAATAACCCCAATCAGGTTGTACACACCCTTGCGTAACCCACTAGTTGTATTTAATGTGTTGCTTTGGTAACCAATTCTTTGTATATCGATTTCAAGTCAATAAATATGCTATTCTTCTGCTTCTTTCTTTTAATGGCCACCATCAACTAGTTGATTGTTCAAAATCTTAAACATATAAAGAATGGCTGAGACAGTGAGTAACTATTTAAATAATGTTGTTTTATTTTTAATCAATTTTTCTCATATTCCATTTGTTTGATTGAGCAAAATTAAAGTAACAGCAAAAGATTGGTCGAGCTATTATTAGCTCAGCTATTTATATTGTCATTTGAATACGATGACAGACGCCGTTCTCTATAATCTGCCAATCACGCTTTACGATAGTGTCACCTTCTGTCATATTTAACATGTCAAATGAATCGATCCATGTAATTATAAATACATTGTTGACAATGGACGGAGGCGTTGTCTCGAGGTTATTCACCTTTGAAGTAGGTCAGGTTTATTTCCTGTCGTCTTTAGACCCCTGCATTCCAACCATCTCTTTAACTGAACAATTGAGCAACTTTCAAAATCATCGATATTAATGTATGCACCAGGTACATAATCAATTAGAAAGATATTTTTTTTTTGAATTCTTGAGTAGACGCCATTGACTTTATCTATTTGTTTGTCTGAAGTGAAGTCACAATGACATAGTTATGAATAAACATTATCATTTTCTGACGTATCGAACATTCTTTGCTATTATAAGATTTTTATTTCCTAATCATAGGGCCCAAAATGGGGATATTAATTATTATTATTTATTATTATCATTACATAGTTTTCATATAGCACATTTTCTAATATTAAAATTACTCAAAGCGCTTTACATTAAAACTCAAATTACAAAAAGGCAACAAGCAATATACAGAATAAAACTATTCACAGATAAATGTGAAACACTACATATAAATTTGGCAAAAGGAAAAGCAATAACTAAAAGTAAAAATTCAGAAAATGGTGTCTAATAAAAGTGGGATTTAACACAGCCATGAATAATTTAATATTTACAAATTAAAATACACGCTTAAAGCAGTAGAAGTGAATTAAAAAGATAAAAATGTTGTCAACTAAAAGAAGGGTTTAGCATTGACTAATACAGAATAACAATTCAGTTCTAGTAAAAATAGAAACAAAAATACGTCAAAATGCACAATAATCAGTAAAAAACAGTTAAGAATTTGGATATGCAAGTCTAAAAAGATGTGTTTTGACATTTAATCAACAACATGAAGATCATTCATACATCAACATTCACACCAATTGTAATCATTATTTGGAGACAACACAAAGAAAACAAAGAGAAATAATACTGAGGAAAGAGTCAGTCAGTCACAAAGAGGATACTATTTATGAATATATTTATTATATTAAAAAATCATTAAAAATTTTTCTTTTCTTGATAGAAAGTTATCATCTAAATACTCAATAAATGTAGATGGAAAAACAGGTTCATCACTATCATCCAAATAAAAAGGCTTGGATGATCTAGATTTTACAAATTTGGAAATTTTATATATAAATTGTCTAGAATGGTTTTTCTTTGCTTTTGATATAAAGGACATTCCAGAGTAAAGTGTAGTCCATCCTCAATAGAATTACAGTACAGTGCTGACACTCTCACACCTCGGAAGCAACTCAAGTTTTCCAGAGACTGAATTGAGTTTACGTTCATGTCTACCAGTCTCTATTCTTAATGTATGGTTACTAAGTCTGAACTTTGTCAAAATGTGACGATTTTAAAGATTTTTAACAATCAAATAATTTTCAAGTTTAAAAGATGTTTTATTTTTCAGTGCCTTTTTTAGGAAAAATTTAAATTTAGTTTTACAAAAGTCTTTACAGACTGCAAGATCAATATTTATTTTTCTATTATAAAGGAGTACATTGGAATACCAAGAGTTGCTATCTTGATTAGTATTGTTTTTACATTCACTAAATGCTAGATTTAATAAATTTGAGGGGGGGAGGGGGTGTTCAAGTCTATGCCAGTACATGAACATTTGCTTTAATATATCTATTATAAAACATGAAAATGCACAAAATGTGATATAGTAATTATCTTTGTAATATGTTTATGACTAATAGATATCAAATCTAGAATTCAATTTTTAGCTTTGTATCCATATAATAAAGGTCTACTTCCCTAGCGTTTTTTTATATATATTTGATTATATGTATGTGGTTATCACTAGGAGAGAGTCAGGATTCCATTCTCTTTTCCGCACATCCGGGTATTTCGATCCCTTGTCGTTAACGAGATGAAACAATCGCCATTTTGATTAGGTTAAAACAACATCGAGTACCGTTAAATTTTAAATTACGTTGAAAACGAAAGACGAAAACAGATGTGCATTCTGGCTCACCGCCCTCAAATTTAATCTAAAACAGGGAGGTCAATCGTAGTCACCGATAACGTTATTATGTTCTGTCAGAGTGAAAAAAAACCCCGATTTTTCACGTTTTTCATTTCATTAGAAAACCCCCTACAAATTATTTTTTGTCTACGCAGGCTAGCTCTGTTTGTGGGAAGAAACAAAATAAACACAGATTGAATGAAAATTGTCATTTATTCATTAAATGACGTAAACACAAAATTAATATATTGGAAAAAAATTGTCATTGATACATTAAATGACACTCTCAAGAAAATACCACAAAATCATACAAAAATTTGTATTACAAAAATTACCCCTCAAAGATGGGGGAAAACATATATGAATAATCTTTATTGCATATAAATCCCTTTTGGGTATAGCAATACAAACATAAACTAACACTAAACAGACAAGGTATATATATACAACTACCACCGTTTGATCAACACAATATTACGTTTTATATGCTCTGACCAACGTGAACCTCATATTCGCGCTTCTAATGATCGCTTTATCAAGTTACAAACACTGGGAAAAATTTCTTGATCAGGATTAAGAATAATTTTTAACTTTTCACCCCAACATCAATATTAAACCAAAAAAAAACACAAAACAAAACCATACACATATATTGTACATAGAAACATAGTAACAGCAAGATTTAAAGGGATGGTGTGTGGGTTGAAAAATCCCTGTAAAATTAGCTGAATGACTAATTTTTTCAACAATGTTTGTGTAGTAAATTTACACATAACTGATATACACTTACACATACGTTGCACTAACTAATTGAGTAAACTCCATTGTGTGCTTGCTGGAGTTATTTCTCTTTAAACAAGTTTTAAATCAACTTATACTGCTTTCCAAAAATATATTTATTTATTGAAATACATTTTATTCGTTTTCTACGCAGGCTGGTTCTGTTTGAGGGCAAAAACAAAATAAACACAGATTGAACGAAAATTGTCATTTATTCATTAAATGACGTAAACACAAAATTCATATATTGGAAGAAAATTGTCATTGATATATTAAACGACCCTCACCAGAAAATACCACAATATCATACACAAATTTTGTATTACAAGATGGGGGAAAACATATATACGCCAAAGTATTGTAGAACAATACCCCCATCCTAGCCTGTGTACACACACAAACACACACAAATCAGCAAATGGAAAATTAATATTCAAAATAAAAAAGCATAAAATAATAATAGAATACAACTACATTAAGTTAATCTCATTACTATACTAGACAGTAAAATCTTCGACTAGACTGCATGCTTAAAAAATACATGAATATAAAACAACACATATGTTTGCACTCAAAGGCCCCTGTCCTCGTGAGCAAAAAGAACATATCTAACAACAGTAAACTAGAGTTCCCTGTCTAAAGACAGTTATAGGTCTTAGACTATATGACACAATGGCTAGAAATTCCACTAAAATACTAATGAATGGTTAACATGTCCTTGTGAAAAACACCATCCAATAAAATTAAAACTAAAACTACTAAGAAAGATATACCTTATTTACTATATGATACAGTGGCTAGACAGGGTTGCTAGATAAACTCTGACCAAAAACAAAAATAACAAAAATTTAAATAACAAAATCAACGCTGCAAACAAAATGTTATTTGGAATTACCAAAAACCCCTGTCCTCGTGGTAGTTATAAAAAATTACAGTTTAACTTAATACTACCATATTCAACATTTGGAAATTCCTGTAACAACCCAAAAACTACCCTGTCCAAGCTGTTTCATGAAAAAATTATCAAACAGAAAAATGTTACTTACCAAAGGCACATGTCCTCGTGGTAGTAACACAAGTTAAACTTTAAGCATCTCAATCCGAATGTATTTCTTAAATGCATTCGAATTCCACCTACCCATAGGTTGAATTTGCTCATCTGATACCCCTGTAGATGATGCATGTGAGGCTGACCCAATGCGAAAGCTGTGACCTTTATAATTTCTAATGTCTTTATTACACCATTTAAGGGACAGCTGCAACTGACTTGTGAAAAATTGTCTTGGAATTGGTGTTTTATCCACAAAACAAAACAATGGCCCCTCTTCAGGACCCCTTAGTTTGCAATATTCCCGTGCAGCTGTTACTGGACACATCTACTTAATGGTTTGTTTATTGATCAACAACATATGACATTATTTCCCAGTATTGTGTTTTACATTTTTCATGTGTATTTCAACTGCACCAGGCTCAACTGATGATTTTAATTGAAATTCAATTGAGTGAAACTGCAAATTATTTTGAGCCACTGAAGTTGTCTGGGTTATCTTCCCTACTCTTAAGAATGCATGGAAGGCTATTAAATACATGGCTTTCAACAGTATTTTCAAGAAAAATGATGAAGAAGTACGTTGTAATGAGGCAATCAATTGCTGTAAAATTAAATATGTAATTGGAAGTCTTGTATCTCTCTTGTCACCAATTTTCCTCAGACCTTGTAAAGGCTTTTTTATGACAAATGATTGTGTGACATCATGAAATCCACCAATTTTGTGTAAGTAAATAATTACTGACATGTATGTGTTAACTGTTGAACAGGCTAATTGATTATGATAACAGAATGCTACAAACAGTGAAAGTTTTTCTACTGTTGCGGGTAACACTGTAGATTGCGGAAAATATATAGAAAGAAATAATTTATAATATGCAATCGCTCGTTTGTACATTACTACTGAAGAAGGCATTAGTGCTTTGCCTAAGATATTTTCTGCCGACCGCCTTAAAGACTACTCATCAAGTATGACACATCTGTTGATCTTTTCGCCAGATATGGTACTTCTCTCTCGATGTCTTTTAAATGAAACCGAGAAAGTTTATCAGCTAATGTATTAAGCATTCCTAGTATGTGAACTGCCTCAAACAATATATTAAATTTCATCGCTTGCACTACTAGACGACGCAAAAGTTTCAATAGAACAGGATCCTTTGAAGTTTTCTTATTAATAATGTAAACCACTGCTATATTATCAGAATGAAATTGAATACGTTTGTTGCTCAAAATATCTCCCCAAATCTCAAAAGCAACAATAATGGGGAAAAGTTCCTTTACAGTAATATGAAACTTAAGCCAATCTTCAGTCCAACGTTGAAGAAGCCATTTGACCCTAAATACCCGCCAAAACCAATATTACTTGCGTCTGTGTTTAAGAGGATTCCCAAAAAGATAACACATTTTCCATTAAAGTTGGCACACACATTTTTCCAAACCAACAAATCCGCTTTAGCCTCTTTTGTTAATCTACGAAAATGATGGGGTTTTGTCAAACCTATTGTGAAATCATTCAATCTCCTAAGAAATGTTCTACCTGGTACAACCGCTGCACAGGCAAAATTCAAAAGTCCTTTGAGAGACTGCAACTGGAGTAAAGTAGCCTTCTTTTTGGAGAGAAATTCCTGTAATAAATCCCTAATTTCTCTTAATGTTTCCTCTGTGAGCCTAATTTCCATTTGTAAGGAGTCCAACTCCAGACCCAAAAAGGTTATACATGTAGTAGGAGGAACAGTTTTTTCATCCTTTATAGGGACCCCTAATGTTTTTGCAATTTCTAAAAATTTAGCCAAATCTGCCATACACAAGTCTATTGGCGCTGGAGCCACAAATAAAAAGTCATCTAATACATGTACACAATCATGTACACCTAATTTGTTCATTGCGATCCAATGTAAAGCCGTACTAAACTGCTCAAATAAGTTACGTGAATAGCTAAGACCCATAGCTAAGTTTTGTCATAGTTATATTCACTGTTGATGGAGAATCCAGGTAAATGGTAACTAGAGGGGTGGACTAGAACAATTTTGTACACATGCTCAATGTCAGTCTTTGAAAAGTAGCAACCTTTTCCGTATTTTATCATATGTTTAACGGCATCATCGATACACTGATATTGAACGGTTTTATGTTCTGATGGGATACCATCATTAACAGATGGCCCCTTAGGATATGACAGGTGATGCATTGTTCTAAGCTCACCCTCATTAGCTCACCTTGCCAAAGGCAATGTGACCTTTTGCCATCACTTGGCGTCCGTCGTCCGTCGTCTGTCGCCCGTCGTCCGTTAACTTTTCACATTATAATCTTCTCCTCTGAAACCGCTCAGTCAAATCAAATGAAACTTGGTAGGAAGCATTTATGGAAGTTCCTCTCTAAAGATTGTTCATTTTGTCCAGATCCATCAACAAACATTGCTAATTCGTCCCGATCCATTAACAAACATGGTCTCCACAGGCGATTATTCTTTCTGATTGACTGATTTTTTAGATTCTTCTCCTCTGAAACCGTTTGGCCAAATGAACCGAAACTTGGTAGGAATCATCTATGGAAGATTTTCTATAAAGATTGCTAATATTGTCCCGATCCATTAACAAACATGGCCGCCACAGACAATTCTTGTTTCTGATTGGTCGATTTCTAAAAATCTTCTACTCTGAAACAGCTTGGCCAAATGGACCGAAACTTGAATTTTCTTTTTACAGTGAACATCTTTTGTGTGATTTTTCATTACCTGATAAAGGGGTTAGGGTTATGGTGTTTAACGCCACTTTCAATAATATGAGACAGGCACAACCTGTTTGAAGGATGAAGTCCTATAATGTTCAGAGGGAGGAATGAGAAGGGAATGGATTATTTTTTTCAAGTACTTTTCAAAGTTTTTTAAAAAAAAATTACGATTTGGCTGATTTGTTCAATGAACGGCTATGTATAATATATAGATTTGTACCACCACCAATAGTGACATTTGCCTGTGATTGTAGGGTGCTCCGAAGTCAACGGAGGAATTTACTTACAACAACAACAATATGGTTATGTTCATTCAACCTACGCGCTCTTCCGCCGAGAATCTCGTAGATTGAGTTTTTTTTTCATTAGAATTTTATTTCAAGTTTGTTTTGATTTTGCATAGAGTAAATAATTAAAGAATTGGGAATTTTTCATTGAAATATATTTCTTTTGCGTTTCTAAATATCAATTGATCTATTTTTTTAAACTTCCGGTGAAAAGAGTTTTGGTTATCAATACTCCTATGAAAAATCATATAGTTAAAAGAACTTCGTCCTTTAATATTTCAGTTATATCGTAGTAGTCAATTTTTTTTTGGTGGAGGAAACGGGAGTACCCAGAAATAACCACAGACCTGCCGCAAGTCACTGACAAACTTTTATCATATAATATTGTGTAGATTGCACCTTGCTATGACCTGGACTCACGTTAGTGATGATTAGTACTGATGGCATAGATAGTTGTAAATTCGACTACCATATACGATCACAATCTCGACAGCCCCTTCAACGGCAATGGTAGAAAAACATAGATGACAACAATCTGCTGGTACAGCTAGTAGGTTTAATTTAATAAATCAGGACATTTATATTTCATACCATCTTGTAATACCATGTTTTGTGCAACATTTGATTGCAATAAATATCTCCAAATTATGAGAAAATGTTACTTCACAATATTCATCCTTGATTTTAAGTACAAAAGAAAGATAAAGTTTGTTCTTCACATAAAATTTAATTCTCAGCACATCATATATTTACATCATATCAATAATACAAAAAAAGGCTCAGAGAAAATAAAAATGTTAACGGGATAAAGATAAAAAATTATGATAAAGCACACACTATTAACATATCTCAATTAGCAGACGACACCACGTTATTTGTGAGTTCCAAACTTTTATAGCTTTAGCCATGAATGAAATAGAAATAGTTGGATCATTATCAGGGTTAATTCTAAATAGAAATACAACAGAGGGTATTTGGATAGGTAAGCTAAAACAAACTGTAAAGACAAAATTGGAGGTATTAAATGGACACAGAATCCTGTCAAAACATTAGGTATATTCTTTGCACATAACAAGGAAAAATGTCAAAAAACTTAACTGGGAGAAGAGAATTCAAGAAATGAAAAATCATTTACAGCATGGGGGAAAAGAAATCTAACTATTATGGGGAAAATTCTTATCATAAAAACACTCATTCTGCCGAAATTTACATTCTTAGCCATTGCATGTGTAGTACTAAAAACGTACATTAATGAAATTGAATCTTGTTTTTACAGATTTATCTGGAAAGGGAAACCGGATAATATTAAAAGATTAACTTTTATGGGGGATTATGAAAAAGGGGGAGGTTGAATCTGGTTGATACAAACAGTTATTTTAAATCGCTTAAAGTGTCATGGGTCAAAAAATTGCTTAGTTCAGAAACATCAAATTGGAAAGTTATACCAAGAAAGTATTTAGATAAAAAAAACTGGCTAATTTTTAAAATGAATATAGACAATGGTAAACCAATAGACAATTTTAATTATATCCCAGAGTTCTATAAAGAAATAATAAACTCTTGGGTAGAATTTGGAGGTGGACAAGCAAAAATACAAAATAATTTAGTTCTTAAGTTGAAATTCCATCTAATTCCATCAAATATGCAAAAATATGATTTATTTATATTCAAGTCTTGGAATTTCTTAAGGTGCAAAACTATAATTTTCCCCAAAACTCAATCAATATATGCTCCCACATAATTTTTTCCCAACTGTTTAAGTACAATGAATGTTCAAATATACTGTTACAGCCAAATAATACTCTAAGACATGAAATCCAAATTGATAATTAGAAAAATTAATAGAAAATGCAAAGCAGTCAATATAATTTTCATGATATGGCTTAAATTACCAAGTTTTTATAACATAATTTTCAATTAAAACTGCTTTCTACAGCCTTATATTGTTTCATAAGTACAATTCACATGTATTCTAACTGAAACTACCAAATTTTATCAGCAAAGATTTGTAGGATTGAAAAAAATCCAATAATGATCTCACCATATTCTATATTTGAAGTCGACTAAATGGCACATGATGGTTTTTTAAAAAAATCCTTAATAGCAACAATATTTTCAATATTATGTGCCCTTCTACTGCAAAATCACATTCAATCACATATCCCCAATAATTATAAAGTCATAAATAAAAATAAAATGAGTTGCAATACCCTCTGTCCATGTATATGCAGTGTTTGGGAGCAATATTCCAAAATATTACATAAGATGCATTTCGACCATGTAATCTGACAACACAATGCATTTTGTAACATTTTTGTATGCAAAATGTCACACTGTGTCTGTTGTGACATTATTAGGCTAATTTGAACATGATATCAACAACAGTTCAATTTGATGGTTTTTTGTCTTAAGAGCAACAAAACTTGCTTCTCTAAGCCTTTGTTGGCCTTATTTCTATTCCTTAGGCAATATCAACCACAAATACCTTTGAAGGTATGTGACGGTCTCATATTTGCAAGAATAAGTGTGCAAATGTAAAGGTACCCCCTTGAAGGTTTTTATTGAAAATATCTTCATTTACAGCTGTTGAGCTCAGATTGTGTACTATACCACAACTTACTTATTCTCTAATATATTATAGTTATTTAGCTAATTTCTAAGATAATAAGCAATTTTTACACATATATATGCCTCAGTTGTATATTTAATAGCTAAATACTATGAAATGTTTGCATTTAGCCCCCACCCCCTTTTTGTCCCATAAAAGGAGTTCACATCATTCTTAATTTTGTTAATTCATGCTCTAACCCCATAAATTATGAAGTTTAAGGCATAAAATACGTTTTTGTATATAGATCTTCAGTTGAAATTCCTTCTAATTCCATCAAATATGCAAAAATATGATTTATTGATATTCAAGTCTTGGAATTTCATATGGTGCAAAACTATAATTTCTCCAAAACTCAATAAATATATGCTTACACACAATTTTTCCCATTGATTAAGTAAGCTGGATGTTTACATATATTGTTACAGCCAAATAACACTCTAAAACAAGAAATCTAAATTGACAATTTGAAAAATTAGCAGAAAATGCTAAGCAGTCAATATAATTTTCATGAGATGGCTTAAATTACCAAGTTTTTATAACATAATTTTCAATTAAAACTGCTTTCTACAGCCTTATACTGTTTCATAAGTACAATTCACACGTATTCTAACTGAAACTACGAATATTTATTAGGAAATATTTGTAGGATTGAAAAAAATTCAATAATGATATCACCATATTCTATATTTGATGTCGACTAACTGGCGCATAATGATTTAAAAAAAATCCTTAATAGTAACAATATTTTCAACATTATATGCCCTTCTACTGCAAAATCACATTCAATCGCATATCCCCAATAATTATAAAGTCATAAATAAAAATAAAAGGAGTTCCAATACCCTCTGTCCATGCATATCCAGTGTTTGGGAGCAATATTCCAAAATATTGCATAACATGCATTTCGACCATGTAATCTGACACCACAGTGCATTTTGTAACATTTTTGCATGAAAAATGTCACTCTGTATCTGTTGTGACATTATTAGTCTAATTTGAACATGATAGCAACAAAAGCTCAATTTGATGTTTTTTCGCCTTAAGAGCAACAAAACTTGCTTTTCTAAGCCTTTGTTGGCCTTATTTCTATTCCTGAGGCATTATCAACCACAAAATACCTTTTAAGGTATGTGGTGGTCTCATATTTGCAAGAATAAGTGTGCAAATGTAAAGGTACCCCCTTGAAGGTTTTTATTGAAAATATCTTCATTTACAGCTGTTCAGTTCAGATTGTGTAATATACCACAACTTACTTATTCTCTAATATATTACAGTTATTAACTAATTTCTAAGATAATAAGCAATTTTTACACATATATATGCCTCTGTTGTATATTTAATAGCTAAATACTATGAAATATTTGCATTTAGCCCCCACCCCCTTTTTGTTCCATAAAAGGAGTTCACATCATTCTTAATTTTGTTAATTCATGCTCTCACCTCATAAATTATGAAGTTTAAGGCATAAAATAAGTTTTTATATATAGATCTTCAGTTGAAATTCTTTCTAATTCCATCAAATATGCAAAAATATGATTTATTGATATTCAAGTCTTGGAATTTCATATGGTGCAAAACTATAATTTCCCCAAAACTCAATAAATATATGCTTCGATACAATTTTTCCCACTGTTTAGGTAAGCTGGATGTTCACATATATTGTTACAGTCAAATAATACTCTAAAACATGAAATCTAAATTGACAATTTGAAAAATTAGCAGAAAATGCTAAGCAGTCAATATAATTTTCATGAGATGGCTTAAATTACCAAGTTTTTATAACATAATTTTCAATTAAAACTGCTTTCTACAGCCTTATACTGTTTCATAAGTACAATTCACACGTATTCTAACTGAAACTACGATTATTTATTAGGAAATATTTGTAGGATTGAAAAAAATTCAATAATGATATCAACATATTCTATATTTGATGTCGACTAACTGGCGCATAATGATTTAACAAATATCCTTAATAGTAACAATATTTTCAATATTATATGCCCTTCTACTGCAAAATCACATTCAATCGCATATCCCCAATAATTATAAAGTCATAAATAAAAATAAAAGGAATTGCAATACCCTCTGTCCATGCATATCCAGTGTTTGGGAGCAATATTCCAAAATATTGCATAACATGCATTTCGACCATGTAATCTGACACCAGAGTGCATTTTGTAACATTTTTGCATGAAAAATGTCACTCTGTGTCTGTTGTGACATTATTAGTCTAATTTGAACATGATAGCAACAAAAGCTCAATTTGATGTTTTTTCGCCTTAAGAGCAACAAAACTTGCTTTTCTAAGCCTTTGTTGGCCTTATTTCTATTCCTGAGGCAATATCAACCACAAAATACCGTTTAAGGTATGTGGTGGTCTCATATTTGCAAGAATAAGTGTGCAAATGTAAAGGTACCCCCTTGAAGGTTTTTATTGAAAATATCTTCATTTACAGCTGTTCAGTTCAGATTGTGTAATATACCACAACTTACTTATTCTCTAATATATTACAGTTATTAACTAATTTCTAAGATAATAAGCAATTTTTACACATATATATGCCTCAGTTGTATATTTAATAGCTAAATACTATGAAATGTTTGCATTTAGCCCCCACCCCCTTTTTGTCCCATAAAAGGAGTTCACATCATTCTTAATTTTGTTAATTCATGCTCTAACCCCATAAATTATGAAGTTTAAGGCATAAAATAAGTTTTTGTATATAGATCTTCAGTTGAAATTCCTTCTAATTCCATCAAATATGCAAAAATATGATTTATTGATATTCAAGTCTTGGAATTTCATATGGTGCAAAACTATAATTTCCCCAAAACTCAATAAATATATGCTTCCACACAATTTTTCCCACTGTTTAAGTAAGCTGGATGTTCACATATATTGTTACAGTCAAATAATACTCTAAAACATGAAATCTAAATTGATAATTTGAAAAATTTGCAGAAAATGCCAAGCAGTCAATATAATTTTCATGAGATGGCTTAAATTACCAAGTTTTTATAACCTAATTTTCAATTAAAACTGCTTTCTACAGCCATATATTGTTTCATAAGTACAATTCCCATGTATTCTAACTGAAACTACCAAAATTTATTAGGAAGGATTTGTTGGATTGAAAAAATCCAATAATGATCTCACTATATTCTATATTTGAAGTCGACTGACTGGCACATGATGGTTTTAAAAAAAAATACTTAATAGCAACAATATTTAAATTATTATATGCCCTTCTACTGCAAAATGACATTCAATCACATATCCCCAATAATTATAAAGTTATAAATAAAAATAAAATAAGTTGCAATACACTCTGTCCATGTATATCCAATGTTTGGGAGCAATATTCCAAAATATTACATAACATGCATTTCAACCATGTAATCTGCAACCTTAATGCATTTTGCAGCATTTTGTATTACAAATTTGACTCTGTGTCTGTTGTGACATTATTAGGCTAATTTGAACATGATAGCAACAAAAGTTCAATTAAATGTTTTTTCGCCTTAAGGTGTGAAATCTATGATTAATTTATTTTACATTTTCTACTAAATTTGTGTTTTTTCGAACTTGCCTGGCAATTTTATCTTAAGTTTAACCTTTCTAAGACCATATATTTTCTGAAGCGTACATGATTCCTCTACGTTCTGTGAAAATATCAGGGGTTGTTTAAAGTCTTGCAGTCAAATGCCATGTTATGGAAAACACCTACTCTAAAAATAGCTCGGTCATCCCCGGGAAATTAAATATTTATAGGTCATGCATCAAATCCTCCATAGAGGTACTAAAATACAACTAAATGCACCAAATGTGGGCACAAAATAATCCTAATATATCTAACTTCAATTATCAATTTTAATTATTCCATTCCATTCAGTATTTGTCACAATACAACAAAGCGAAAGGAACTATTTTCATTAAAAGGGACTACTTTTGTATATGTTCTAAGCTCTGATTGATGAATTATGAGTTTGACACCTAAAGAGAAACAAAACTTGCTTCTCTAACCCTTTGTTGGCCTTATTTCTATTCCTTAGGCAATATCAACCACAAAAAACCTTTTAAGGTATGTGGCAGTCTCATATTTGCAAGAATAAGTGTGCAAATGCAAAGGTACCACCTTGAAGCTTTTCATTGGAAATATCTTCATTTACAGCTGTTGAGTTCAGATTGTGTAATATACCACAACTTACTTATTCTCTAATATATTACAGTTATTGAGCTCATTTCTAACATAATAAGAAATTTTTACACATATATATGCCTCAGTTGTATATTTCATAGTTAAATACTATGAAATATTTGCATTTAGCCCCCACTTCCCTTTTTGTCCCATAAAATGAGTTCATATCATTCATAATTTTGTTAATTCATGCTCTAACCCCATACATTATGAAGTTTAAGGCATAAAATAAGTTTTTGTATATATATCTTCAGTTGAAATTCCTTCTTATTCCATCAAAGATGCAAAAATATGATTTATTGATATTCCAATTTTGGAATTTCTTATGAAGCAAAGCTATAATTTTCCCCAAAACTCAATAAATCTATGCTTCCACATAATTTTTTCCCACTGTTTAAGTAAGCTGGATGTTCAAATATACTGTTACAGGCAAATAATACTCTAAAACCTGAAATCTAAATTGACAATTTGAAAAATTAACAGAAAATGCATAGCAGTCAATATAATTTTCCTGAAATGACTTAAATTACCAAGTTTTTATAACATAATTTTCAATTAAAACTGCTGTCTACAGCCTTATATTGTTTCATAAGTACAATTCACATGTATTCTAACTGAAACTACGAAAATTTATGAGGAACAATTTGTAGGATTGAAAAAAATCTAATAATGATATCACCATATTCTATATATAATGTCGACTAACTGGCGCATAATGATTTAAAGAAAAATCCTTAATAGCAACAATATTTTCAATATTATATGCCCTTCTACTGCAAAATCACATTCAATCGCATATCCCCAATAATTAAAAAGTCATAAATAAAAATAAAAGGAGTTGCAGTACCCTCTGTCCATGCATATCCAGTGTTTGGGAGCAATATTCCAAAATATTGCATAACATGCATTTCGACCATGTAATCTGACACCACAGTGCATTTTATAACATTTTTGCATGAAAAATGTCACTCTGTGTCTGTTGTGACATTATTAGTCTAATTTGAACATGATAGCAACAAAAGTTCAATTTGATGTTTTTTTATCTTAAGAGCAACAAAACTTGCTTCTCTAAGTCTTTGTTGGCCTTATTTCTATTCCTAAGGCAATATCAACCACAAAATACCTTTTAAGGTATGTGGTGGTCTCATATTTGCAAGAATAAGTGTGCAAATTTAAAGGTACCCCCTTGAAGGTTTTTATTGAAAATATCTTCATTTACAGCTGTTCAGTTCAGATTGTGTAATATGCCACAACTTACTCATTCTCTAATATATTATAGTTATTTAGCTAATTTCTAAGATAATAAGCAATTTTTACACATATATATGCCTCAGTTGTATATTTAATAGCTAAATACTATGAAATGTTTGCATTTAGCCCCCATCCCCTTTTTGTCCCATAAAAGGAGTTCACTTCATCCTTAATTTTGTTAATTCATGATCTAACCCCATAAATTATGAAGTTTAAGGCATAAAATACGTTTTTGTATATAGATCTTCAGTTGAAATTCCTTCTAATTCCATCAAATATGCAAAAATATGATTTATTGATATTCAAATCTTGGAATTTCTTATGGTGCAAGACTATAATATCCCCCAAAAACTCAATTAATATATGTTTCCACATAATTTTTCCCACTGTTTCAGTAAGATGGACGTTCACATATATTGTTAAAGCCAAATAATACTCTAAAACATTAAATCTAAATTGACAATTTGAAAAATTAGCATAAAATGCTAAGCAGTCAATATAATGTTCCTGAGATGGCTTAAATTACCAAGTTTTTATTACATAATTTTCAATTAAGTCTGCTTTCTACAGCTTATATTGTTTCATAAGTACAATTCACATGTATTCTAACTGAAGCTACCAAAATTTATGAGGAAAGATTTGTAGGATTGAAAAAAATCCAATAATGATATCATCATATTCTATATTTGAAGTCGACTAACTGGCGCATGATGACTTAAAAAAAAATCCTTAATAGCAACAATATTTAAATTATTATATGCCCTTCTACTGCAAAATGACATTGAATCACATATCCCCAATAATTATAAAGTCATAAATAAAAAAAAACCAGTTGCAGTACCCTCTGTCCATGTATATCCAGTGTTTGGGAGCAATATTCCAAAATATTACATAACATGCATTTCATCCATGTAATCTGCAACCTTAATGCATTTTGTAACATTTTTGTATGAAAAATTTGACTCTGTGTCTGTTGTGACATTATTAGGCTAATTTGAACATGATAGCAACAAAAGTTCAATTAAATGCTTTTTCGCCTTAATGTGTGAAACCTATGATTAATTTCTTTTACATTTTCTACTAAATTTGTGTTTTTTCGAACTTGCCTGGCTATTTTATCTTAAGTTTAACCTTTCTAAGACCATATATTTTCTGAAGCGTACATGATTCCTCTACGTTCTGTGAAAATATCAGGGGATGTTTAAAGTCTTGCAGTCAAATGCCAGGTTATGGAAAACACCTACTCTAAAAATAGCTCGGTCATCCCCGGGAAATTAAATATTTATAGAGGTCATGCATCAAATCCTCCATAGAGGTACTAAAATACAACTAAATGCATCAAATGTGGGCACAAAATAATCCTTATATATCTAACTTCAATTATCAATTTTAATCATTCCATTCCATTCAGTATTTGTCACAATACAACAAAGCGAAAGGAACTATTTTCATTAAAAGGGACTACTTTGTATATGTTCTAAGCTCTGATTGATGAATTATGAGTTTGACACCTAAAGAGAAACAAAACTTGCTTCTCTAACCCTTTGTTGGCTTTATTTCTATTCCTTAGGCAATATCAACCACAAAAAACCTTTTAAGGTATGTGGCAGTCTCATATTTGCAAGAATAAGTGTGCACATGCAAAGGTACCACCTTGAAGCTTTTCATTGGAAATATCTTCATTTACAGCTGTTGAGTTCAGATTGTGTAATATAGCACAACTTACTTATTCTCTAATATATTACAGTTATTGGGCTCATTTGTAACATAATAGGAAATTTTTACACATATATATGCCTCAGTTGTATATTTCATAGTTAAATACTATGAAATGTTTGCATTTAGCCCCCACTTCCCTTTTTGTCCCATAAAATGAGTTCATATCATTCTTAATTTTGTTAATTCATGCTCTAACCCCATAA
>MJUT01002553.1:2280-12934 GCA_002080005.1 Gigantidas platifrons
ATAAGATCTACCAACCCTGCAATTTTGAAGAACATTTGAGTACCCATCTTGGAGTTATTGCCCTTTATTTCATCAAATTTTCAAAATTTTAAGACTTTTCGTTTTTTATTTCAAAAACTATAAGTGATAGATGATAAGTTTGAATTGTAAATATCTTCAGCATGATAAGATCTACCAACCCTGCAATTTTGAAGAAAATTTGATTACCCATCTTGGAATTATTGCCCTTTTATTCATCAAATTTTCAAAATTTTAATACTTTTGGTTTTTTTATTTCAAAAACTGTAAGAGATTGATGATAAGTTTGAATTGCAAACATGTTCAACATGATATGATCTACCAACCCTGCAATTTTGAAGAAAATCTGATTACTCATCTTGGAGTTATTTCCCTTTTTTCATCAAATTTTTAAAATTTTAATACTTTTCGTTCTTTATTTCCAAAACTATAAGAGATAGATGATAAGTTTGAATGGCAAACATGTTCAGCATAAGATCTACCAACCCTGCAATTTTGAAGAAAATCTGATTACTCATCGATCATCTTGGAGTTATTTCCCTTTTTTCATCAAATTTTCAAAATTTTAATACTTTTCGTTTTTTATTTCAAAAACTATAAGAGATAGATGATAAGTTTGAATTGCAAACATGTTCAGCATGATTAGGGTGACTAGGCAAATTAAATGCCTTATAGCTAAGGCTCCAGGGGTCATACCCCACTCCCTATCTGAAGTGAACTTTTTAATGGTTGAGATCCCCACCCCTAAGCCATATATATTTATGATCAGGGTGACTAGGCAAATTAAATGCCTTATATCTTTGGCCCTGGGGTGTCATACCCCACCCCCTACCTGAAGTGAACTTTTTAATGGTTGAGATCCCCACCTCTAAACCATATATATTTATGATCGGGATGAATAAGCAAATTAAATGCCTTATTGCTCCGGCACTGGGGGGTCATACCCCACCCCCTACCTGAAGTGAACTTTTTAATGGTTGAGATCCCCACCCCTAAGCCATATATATTTATGATCAGGGTGAATAGACTAATTAAATGCCCCAAGATTTTGACTTGCAACTCGGCTGTTGTATCTCGGATGCTTTCTCGCTTTTATAAATATATCACATGGATAACATTACACTCACATTACACCTCTTTCTGTTGCGGCGGGGGACACATGGCTACGTGTTGCAATCTTGTTTCCTGAGAAAAGAAACCCATATATAGTACAATCATGCTTGAACCCAAACAGTTTATTAATCACCATATGTTTTGTTTTTTCTTACAGAATGACTGAGGCAACAACATCCAGACATGAATCAAACTACATAAAGATAGCTATGGTAGTGTTAACTGTTTCCCCACGTGCTGTACGAGTACAGTTTGACAAAGAGTTTCATCCCGTTCGTTTACAGAGCATATTGAATGAATACGTTTCTCGTCTTACTAACCTTAAGATGAAGAACAGTATAACACAACCTCAGTGGAATTTGTTGTTCCCTAAAACAGGTAGGTTATTATATTAGTTTTGCCTAAGCTAGTTTTTATATGACAACCAATATTTTGCGGTCATAAAAGGATAATATGTTATGGGGCTGTCGACAGAATGGTTTCTAGTTGATGGATCCTTCTGAATTTTTAACATTATGATCCCTGGCACAGAATAAAGGGTGATTCGATTTGGTGTATTATAATTCTACCCGTTTTCTAGCAAGAGACACGAAGGTACAAAAATTGATGTTTCTGTTTTTTGTTGTTGGAGAGTTTACATTTTATCTGATTTTGGTGGGCTTTTTTAATATTTTTTAAATGAATTCCATAGGAAAATCCCTTTCAGAAAAATAATAGTGTTATTATATAATAGTAGAGTGATTTTTTGAAAAAAGGCGTCTACTTAAGGATTTTAATGCACCTATCTAATACACGGCTAAATTTGGTATCCTTCGAAAGCTTGTATTTAGGGCTATGCAAATTGACTGTTCGTAAAAGTTGGAAATGGAAATCGATGTTAAGGGAGATAATGCGATCAAAAATATCTTTTTCACAAAAATTCCGTTTTATTTCATAAGTATGAATAAAAATATAACAAAACACATATAAAATGAAACGCGTGCTAATTTTTGATTAAAATATAAAGTAATAGTAATTTAAAGTAATATGAAAGGAGAATATCATGGAATTTTTGGTTTAAATATTTTTACTTAATATGCCACTTAAAGGGGCATTAGCTACGATTTCGACCAAAAAATTTATGTTTTGGAAATTGGTAAATAGCTTTAAAATGATGAAATAAAGGAAAATATTTCACATTAAACAGCTTATCGAACCACTTTCCGCCTTTTGAGAACGAAAATTACCATCGATTACTTATTTGCTTGGAAGCAAATAATTTGACCTCGCTTTTTCTGTATGCAATTTGACCTTACTAGTGACAGGTAAAAACGAATAATTTGTATTTTGTCGCTTATTAACTGCTAACTTGCATGGTTCTTTGTCCGTAATTAACACCCGACTAAAGGCAGATTCACAAAATATAAGAAATAAGTGCATTGTTGTACTGATTTAATGACGATTCTACAAACTCCGTAAACAATGTTGATAATTAATAAGATGACGTCCATTTCTTGATCGACGAGCAGTTGCAGGTTTTTTCCCTGATGTGCGTATAACATTTATAAGTTACAGAAACACGTTTTATTAAGGCATCAATCATATCTGATAGTTTTTATGGGTAACAAAAAGGAGTAGGGCCACGGGGCCTTATATCGGCCCTGTAAAATAGAAAAAAATATGAAGAATATAAACCTGGATTATTTTTACACTAAATGTTACATCAGATGTTGGGAGCATTTTTCCCAACTTAATATTTGCATATTCATGACGTCATCTGCCAATTCTAACATCCGGAACTTTCAAAATGAACCAAATAGGGTAAAATTTGGTCAAAATACGTATTGGCCGCATGTCTCGACCAAAATAAAAACACCTGTTTCCGATTTGCATTTAAATATTAAAGATTTGTTTGTAAACATTATTTTTGTCGACAAGTGCGGCCACATCGAAAATTAATCTTTAACCGTCGATTTGATCATGCATATTTTCCGTGTTCTATACGAATATTTTCAAAATTTTAATACTTTTCGTTCTTTATTTCAAAAACGATAAGAGATAGATGTTAAGTTTAAACATAAAAAATGTTCAGTATGTCAAGATCTACATACACTGCAATTTTGAAGTAAATTCCATTACCCATTTTGGAGTTATTGCCCTTTTTTCATTAAATTTTCACAATTTTTATACTTTTCGTTTTTTATTTCAAAAACTATAAGAGATAGATGTTAAGATTAAATTGCCAAAATGTGCAGCATGTCAAGATCTACCTACCCTGCAATTTTGAAGTAAATTTGATTACCCATCTTGGAGTTATTGCCCTTTTTTCATCAAATTTTTAAAATTTTAATACTTTTCGTCTTATATTTCAAAAATTATAAGAGATAAAGGTTAAGTTTAAATTGCAAACATATGTAGCATGTCTAGATCTACCTACCCTGCAATTTTGAAGTAAATCCCATTACCCATCTTGGAGTTATTGCCCTTTTTTCATCAAATTTGTAAAATGTTAATACTTTTCGTCTGATATTTCAAAAACTATAAGAGATAAAGGTTAAGTTTAAATTGCAAAAATATGCAGTATGTCAAGATCTACATACCCTGCAATTTTGAGGTAAATCTCATTACCCATTTTGGAGTTATTGCCCTTTTTTCAACAAATTTTCAAAATTTTGATACTTTTTGTTTGGAGTTATTGCCCTTTTTATCATCAAATTTTTTTCAATTTTAATACTTTTCGTCTTATATTTCAAAAACTATAAGAGATAAAGGTTAAGTTTAAATTCCAAAATTATGTAGCATGTCTAGATCTACCTACCCTGCAATTTTGAGGTAAATCCCATTACCCATTTTGGAGTTATTGCCCTTTTTAGCTCACCTGACCCAAAGGGTCATGTGAGCTATTGCCATCACTTTTCGTCCGTCGTCTGTCGTCCGTCGTCCGTCCGTCAACATTTCACATTTTAATCTTCTCCTCAGAAACTACTGGGCCAATTGCAACCAAACTTTGGTGGAATGGTCCTTGGATGGCCCCCTTCCAAAATTGTGTCCGGTGTTCCCGACTTCAAACCAAGATGGCTGCCAAGCTAAAAATAGAAAAAAGGGGGGATGAAATTTCAATTGTCTATTGCTGCTTAAGTATAAGTTAAAATGGGCTCAAATTTCAACTGCAGCTACATGGCAATGTGTAGTTTAACATATATTACGGGTTTTTCTGTGCAATTTTTCTTTCAGCCGATTTCTACCGATTATGCAAATTAGGCATATTTCGTACATTTTGTCCTTTATTTCAAAAACTATGAGAGATAGATGTTAAATTCAAGCTGCACACGTGTCCATCATGTCAAGATCTACCTACCCTGCAATTTTGAAGTAAATCTGATTACCCATCTTGGAGTTATTGCCCTTTTTTCATCAAATTTTTAAAATTTTTATACTTTTCGTCTTATATTTCAAAAACTATAAGAGATAGAGGTTTAGTTTAATTGCAAAAATATGCAGCATGTCAAGATCTACCTACCCTGCAATTTTGAAGTAAATCCCATTACCCATTTTGGAGTTATTGCCCTTTTTTTCATCAAATTTTCAAAATTTTAATACTTTTCGTCCTTTATTTCAAAAACGATAAGAGATAGATGTTAAGTTTAAACATCAAAAATGTTCAGTATGTCAAGATCTACTTACCCTGCAATTTTGAAGTAAATTTGATTACCCATCTTGGAGTTATTGCCCTTTTTTCATCAAATTTTTAAAATTTTAATACTTTTCGTCTTATATTTCAAAAACTATAAGAGATAAAGGTTAAGTTTAAATTGGAAAATTATGTAGCATGTCAAGATCTACCTACCCTGCAATTTTGAAGTAAATCCCATTACCCATCTTGGAGTTATTGCCCTTTTTTCATCAAATTTTCAAAATTTTAATACTTTTTGTTTGGAGTTATTGCCCTTTTTTTCATCAAATTTTTTCAATTTTAATACTTTTCCTCTTATATTTCAAAAACTATAAGAGATAAAGGTTAAGGTTAAATTCCAAAATTATGTAGCATCTACCTACCCTGCAATTTTGAGGTAAATCCCATTACCCATTTTGGAGTGATTGCCCTTTTTTAGCTCACCTGACCCAAAGGGTCATGTGAGGTATTGCCATCACTTTTCGTGTCTCGTCCGTCGTCCGTCCATCAACATTTCACATTTTAATCTTCTCCTCAGAAACTACTAGGCCAATTGCAACCAAACTTTGGTGGAATGGTCCTTGGATGGCCCCCTTCCAAAATTGTGTCCGGTGTTCCCGACTTCAAACCAAGATGGCTGCCAAACTAAAAATAGAAAAAAGGGGGGATGAAATTTCAATTGTCTATTGCTGCTTAAGTATAAGTTAAAATGGGCTCAAATTTCAACTGCAGCTACATGGCAATGTGTAGTTTAACATATATTACGGGTTTTTCTGTGCAATTTTTCTTTCAACCGATTTCTACCGATTATGCAAATTAGGCATATTTTGTACATTTTGTCCTTTATTTCAAAAACTATCAGAGATAGATGTTAAATTCAAGCTGCATACATGTTCAGCATGTCAAGATCTACCTACTCTGCAATTTTGAAGTAAATCTGATTACCCATCTTGGAGTTATTGCCCTTTTTTCATCAAATTTTTAAAATTTTAATACTTTTCGTCTTATATTTCAAAAACTATAAGAGATAGAGGTTTAGTTTAAGTGCAGAAATATGCAGCATGTCAAGATCTACCTACCCTGTAATTTTGAAGTAAATCCCATTACCCATTTTGGAATTATTGCCCTTTTTTTCATCAAATTTTCAAAATTTTAATACTTTTCATCCTTTATTGTCCCCAGACGCTTCGTCGAAGGGGACTATAGAAATGGGTATCGTCCGTCCGTCCGTCCATGGGCTTTTTGGTTTCCAGATGAGAACTTGTGAATGAAAAGTCAGATTGAAGCTAGGTTTGGTATGTAAGTGTATCTTATGAATATCTAGGTCAAGTTCGATAATGACAATTTTTCGACTATTTTTACTAGAGTTGTGCCCCTTTTTATACCTCAAAATTGCTAAATATTTGGTTTCCAGATGATAACTTGGGAACAAATAGTCAGATTGAAACTAGGTTTGGTATGTAAGTGTATCTCATGAATATCTAGGTCAAGTTCGATAGCGATCATTTTGACAAATCTTACCAGAGTTACATCCCTTTTTATACTTTGTCTGTGTGTCCCGAATTGGTTTCCAGATGATAACTTGTGAATGAAAAGTCAAATTGAAGTTAGGTGTGGCATGTAAGTGTATCTTATGAATATCTAGGTCAAGTTCGAAAATGACAATTTTTCGACAATTTTTACTAGAATTGTGCCCCTTTTTATACCTCAAAATTGCTAAATATTTGGTTTTCAGATGATAACTTGGGAACAAATAGTCAGATTGAAACTAGGTTTGGTATGTAAGTGTATCTCATGAATATCTAGGTCAAGTGCGATAGCGATCATTTTTCGACAAATCTTACGACAGTTACATCCCTTTTTTTACTTCAAAATTGCTAATATTTTGGTTTGCAATTTATAACTTGTGAACAAAAAGTCAGATTGAAACTAGGTTTGGTATGTAATTGTATCTCATGAATATCTAGGTCAAGTTCGATAATGATGATTTTTCAACAAATCTAACCAGAGTTACTCCCCTTTTTTTACTTCAAAATGGTCCTGGGATGGTCCCCTTTCAGAATTATGAGTGATACAGGCTCACCTGACCCTCTAGTTTACAGTAGTTTCAAAATTTAATCTTACGATATAACCTTGGCGTCGGGGGACCAGTGGCCAACGGCTTTTTATTTAAAAAACGATAAGAGATAGATGTTAAGTTTCATTGCAAAAATGTTCAGTATGTCAAGACCTACCTACCCTGCAATTTTCAAGTAAATTTGATCACCCATCTTGGAGTTATTGCCCTTTTTTCATCAAATTTTTAAAATTTTAATACTTTTCGTCTTATATTTCAAAAACTATAAGAGATAAAGGTGAAGTTTAAATTGCAAAATTATGTAGCATGTCAAGATCTACCTACCCTGCAATTTTGAAGTAAATCCCAATACCCATCTTGGAGTTATTGCCCTTTTTTCATCAAATTTTCAAAATTTTAATACTTTTCGTCTGATATTTCAAAAACTATAAGAGATAAAGGTTAAGTTTAAATTCCAAAATTATGTAGCATGTCTAGATCTACCTACCCTGCAATTTTGAGGTAAATCCCATTACCCATTTTGGAGTTATTGCCCTTTTTTAGCTCACCTGACCCAAAGGGTCATGTGAGCTATTGCCATCACTTTTCGTCCGTCGTCTGTCGTCCGTCGTCCGTCCGTCAACATTTCACATTTTAATCTTCTCCTCAGAAACTACTGGGCCAATTGCAACCAAACTTTGGTGGAATGGTCATTGGATGGCCCCCTTCCAAAATGGTGTCCGGTGTTTCCGACCTCAAACCAAGGTGGCTGCCAAGCTAAAAATAGAAAAAAGGGGGGATGAAATTTCAATTGTCTATTGCTGCTTAAGTATAAGTTAAAATGGGCTCAAATTTCAACTGCAGCTACATGGCAATGTGTAGTTTAACATATATTACGGGTTTTTCTGTGCAATTTTTCTTTCAGCCGATTTCTACCGATTATGCAAATAAGGCATATTTCGTACATTTTGTCCTTTATTTCAAAAACTATGAGAGATAGATAAATTCAAGCTGCATACATGTTCAGCATGTCAAGATCTACATACCCTGCAATTTTGAAGTAAATCTGATGACCCATCTTGGAGTTATTGCCCTTTTTTCATCAAATTTTTAAAATTTTAACACTTTTCGTCTTATATTTCAAAAGCTATAAGAGATAGAGGTTTAGTTTAATTGCAAAAATATGCAGCATGTCAAGATCTACCTACCCTGCAATTTTGAAGTAAATCCCATTACCCATTTTGGAGTTATTGCCCTTTTTTTCATCAAATTTTCAAAATTTTAATACTTTTCGTCCTTTATTTCAAAAACGATAAGAGATAGATGTTAAGTTTAAACATAAAAAAATGTTCAGTATGTCAAGATCTACCTACCCTGCAATTTTGAGGTAAATCTCATTACCCATTTTGGAGTTATTGCCCTTTTTTCAACAAATTTTCAAAATTTTGATACTTTTTGTTTGGAGTTATTGCCCTTTTTATCATCAAATTTTTTCAATTTTAATACTTTTCGTCTTATATTTCAAAAACTATAAGAGATAAAGGTTAAGTTTAGATTGCAAAATTATGTAGCATGTCAAGATCTACCTACCCTGCAATTTTGAAGTAAATCCCATTACCCATCTTGGAGTTATTGCCCAGTTTTATTTTTCAGTCGATGAAAAAGAAAAATCAAAACATTCGGACCTGATATACAGGCTTTTTAAATACTTGTAGCAGTATGCATTTTTATCTTCAGTCTGTCTTCCTCTTTTGTGTAGGTTTTATGCCACTGATAAACTCCCACATTTTCTGAACAGGAATTAACTACCTACATGTACTTATAATTTAAACTCTTAAAGGGGAATGGGTACACAAAAAGGTTTGCAGAGATGTTGAATTAATTTGTGTGATAGATCCAGCAATAATTAAATTTAATCAGGTCTTGCCCTGATCTGAACTAAAAAAAATCCTAATTTTGTTAGGAATGCATTTTTTGTGATGTCAGACTTGTCTATAATGACGTTTGATGGCAATTTAGTAAGCAGTCTTTATGTGACTGTCAGTTGGCATACATAAATAATGCACAGTATAGGTATACAGTTGATGTAATGAATACAGTATATGTAAATATCTGTGTTTACTTATTCCTTTTACTGTATGCTGTATATTATTATATGTGTGCAGATATTGTATTTTAATATATTGTTTTTTATACGGTTTTGCAAAACGTATTTACTTGTGGCCTTTCGGCCATTTTTCTTTGTTTACATGACAACCGTCATGATCTTATCACCTGTCGAGACAGAGATGGCTCATCAAAATATAGATCTGCTGCTTGTTAGATAACACTACACTTTGAATGTTACTACTTTTGCAGATTTTAAGATAAATTATCGTGTCTCAAATGGTAAATGTTCAACTATGACAAATTGTCAGGAGGATTAAAATGCCGATATTTATATTGTTTCTCTCGCTTGTATTATTACGCTAGTTTTCATTCATAAAAATATTCCGACAGGTAACGTAAATTAACTTGTCCTACATTCAATTTTACGATAAATCTAGTTGTGTATGTTCTGTTTTCATTTTTTTTTACATTGTATAATAATGCTTGATTTTTGTAGCGCTTTGAGTATCAATTATTGTGTTAATTAAATATTTATGTCGTTTCCTTGTAATGGGATTCCCTTTTAAGCTCATTAATTATTTCCCGCCATATATGACCGAAGTACGACAGTAAACGAAATAGTCACAGTGATCGTGCGAAAATTTATGGGATCGGTTCTAATTAGTTTAATTTTGAGAACAGAATCAGCATAACAGAAATAATGAAAAACGTGGCATTGACGTAGGACGCTCTTTAAGCCTTTACAAAGATGCGAACAGTTACTGGCGTAGTAATTTAATCTATTATTTTCGCGTGGGTTTGTTGACAAACATTAATCAAAGGTATAACAACATATGAAAAGTGCATGATGAAATATAAGTAAGATACTTTTCGTCTTATATTTCAAAAACTATAAGAGATAAAGGTTAAGTTTAAATTGCAAAATTATGTAGAATGTCTAGATCTACCTACCCTGCAATTTTGAGGTAAATCCCATTACCCATTTTGGAGTTATTGCCCTTTTTTCCATCAAATTTTCAAAATTTTAATACTTTTCGCCCTTTATTTCAAATACTATAAGAGATAAGTGTTAAGTTTAAACTGCAAACATGTTCAGCATGTCAAGATCTACCAACCCTGCTTTTCGTCTGATAAAAGACATTGGAGAATTTCATGTAACATTTGTAGTGGGTTATTTTCATGAGACCACTGGTTAGAAGACTGGAGAATTTCATGTAACATTTTTATTGTGCTTTTTTCATGAGACCGCTGGTCAAAAGACATTGGAGAATTCCAGGTAACATTTTTATTGGGTTATTTTCATGAGACCACTGGTCAAAATACATTGGAGAATTCATGTACTATTTTTATGGTATTATTTTCAGGAGAACAGCCTTCGTCAAAAGACTTTGACATAACACTAATGATATGTCTTTTGAGAATTCTGATACCTATTGACATAATGGATAGACTACCCTCAGCAACAGATACAAGTGTGGGAGCTGATTTGTCTAGGATGAAGTATTACAGAAACATCATTATACATTATGATAGAGCTTTGGTTGATGATACAGTCTTTGAATCATACTGGAATGATGTAACACCGGTAATACACAATAATTTACAGCTGGTTTATATAGTAATCATTTTAACCAGAACATTTAAATCATAGCTTCAAATTTATCTGGGGTATCTGATGACAGAGACGGTCTTGATTGTTCCCCAAC
>MJUT01002553.1:21733-35054 GCA_002080005.1 Gigantidas platifrons
TTCGATTATGGTGAAATTGACATTTACCGTTCATGAATTATGGCCCTTTTTCTCTTAGAAGATAGGAACTTTAATGGTTTCTGAATGAAAATTTGGAATGCGGTTGTATCTGTGATCACCAGATCAACTTTCTCTAGTTCAAATTTTCATCCAATTCTAATGAGTTTTTGTAGTGTCTTCGTCTTCATGAGTTATTGATGGGCAATAAACATTGTTTTGCCATTTTATTGCAAAAAGGGGTCTAAAAGGAGCCCAAATTCTAAAATTGTGCATATTTAAGAGATATAATGTATAGAATGTTATTTTTTCATCTAATTTTGATGTGTTTTTTTGTTGTTGAATGGATTGTGTTGATAGTTGTTGGTAGATTTCCTTTGTTGATTACATTTTCTGTTAAACGAAGGAGACCGAAAAGTGTCAATTTCCAAAATATTTTAGCTTTTGATTTACACCTAGTTTAATGCAGTTTTTGCAATGTGTTCATCTGAATGGGTTATTGATGGGCCATAAGAGGGGTGTTATTTTGTATAATTGGTACATATTATCAAAGCCAATAGAATGACAAGTACTTTAAGCTTCTGTTTACAGCAACATTATGCTCAAATCACCAGCATAGATCAAATTAAGCAAAGAAGCTTGAATGAGGAATCATTTTCAACTTTTAACTCACCTGGCCAAAAGCATCTATGAAAGGTCCTCTATTAAGATTGCTCATTTCGTTCCGATCTGTTAACAAACATGGCCTCCATAGGTAATTCTTGTTTCTGATTGGTAAATTTTTTAAAATCTTCTCATCTAAAACCGCTTGGCCAAATGCACCGCTTCATGGTAAGAAGCATCTATCATTGTATGAAAGGTCATCTATGAAGTGTGTTGATTTTGTCCCGATCCGTTAATAAACATGCATTGCCGCCATAGCCAATTTTTGTTTCTGGTTGATATATTTCTAAAAAGATTCTATTCTGAAACCACTTGGCCAAATAAAGCAAAATCATACAGAAAACATTTAATTTTGAAAGTCCTCTATAAGATTTCCTCATTTCATCGCAATAGGTTAAATAACATAGTCGCCATGGGAAATTCTTGTTTCCGATTGGCTGAAATAAAAAAAATCTTCTCCTCTGAAACCAGGAGGCACAACAAATTGTTACTTTGTAAGAATGATAGTATGAGAGATCCTGTGCACAATTTTCATATTTCATGCTGATCATATAATTAATATGACCGCCATAGGCAGTTCTTGTTTGTGATTGGCTAATATAAGAAAATCTTCTCAAAAACCATTTGGCAAAATTAATTGATTGGTTTGGTTTTATGGTAGTACTTGAGGCCACTTTCAACAATATATCAGTTATATTGTTGCTGACAGTTTTATTAGTGGAGGACACCGGAGAAAACCACCGACCTGTTGTAAGTTACTGACAAACTTTAGCACCCGAATTAATTGAAATGTGGTTGAAAAAAAAGAGAGAAAAAAAGAGATTTGGTAGGTTCTGTATAAAGTTTCCTCAAAACAAAATGACAGATGAGCAGTACAGGCTCACCCCACTGAACCTCTATTTACCTGTATCATGTTCCCCCCATTGAAATGAATGTTTAAAGGGCTTCAGGTAGTATTACAGATGTCTTCTATTAGTCATGGTTTTTGAGTTAACCTTGATGGCATTAAAACTTGGTGCCGGAAAAAGCCCTTGTTGGCCGGTTGTGGTTGTAGCATACCTCTCCCCAACATAGCCTTTGTTGACTGGCTGTGGTCGTATCATACTTCTCCCAACATAGCCCTTGTTGACATGATGTGGTCATATCATACTTCTCCTAACATAGCCCTTGTTGACTTGCTATGGTCGTATCATACTTCTCCCAACATAGCCCTTGTTGACTTCCTGCGTCTTATCATACTTCTCCCAACATAGCCCTTGTTGACTTCCTGTGTCTTATCATACTTCTCCCAACATAGCCCTTGTTGACTTCCTGCGTCTTATCATACTTCTCCCAACATAGCCCATGTTGACTTGCTGTGGTCGTATCATGCTTCTTTCAACATAGCCCTTGTTGACTTGCTGTGGTCATATCATACTTCTCCCAACATAGCCCTTGTTGACTTGCTGTGGTCGTATCATACTTCTCCCAACATAGCCCTTATCAGATCAGATGAAAGTTTTATTGCATCAATGTCTTATTCGATTTATCATTTTACAATAATATATAAATTTTAAAAATATATATTTTAGGCTATTCTACGTCTTGGTGGAAATTCCTTCAAAGTAGAATGTGATGATTGGTATGGAAGAAATTTTGATGCAAAACAAAGAGATAAAGGCCTTCAATCTACAAAAGTTGAAGAAAGATTAGCATTAGTTGAAGAGTTAGCAGAAACGAACAAGAAACAGATAGAGTTAGAACAAAAAAAAAGAAAAGAGTTAGTAGAAACAATCAAGAACTTGATAGTGTCAGAACAAGAAAAATGTAATATCAACGGTAAATATTGATTAACATGTGTTTCATAAGGGGTAAATACTGAATAACATGTTTTATCAGGAATAAATTCTGATTAACATGTGTTTTATCAGGGGTAAAATCTAATTACTGTGAAATCACTTTTATTCGTGGGGTACCAATTTTCATGGTTTTCGTGGGTAGACTGATCCAAGAAATTAAAAATCTAATGAACAATGGAACTTGGGAAGCAGTTTGACAGTGATATATAGCCATGCTCAGTGCCTGAAATGGACGGTCGCCCGCCCGCCAAAGGTGATTAATATCTTATTCAGGTGACCAAAAGTTTCTCCAAATTAGGTAGTCACTGGCCCAACGAAAAACGTCTGGGCGATTGCCTAAAAGACCATTAAAAATTGTTGTTTTACCGAAACCGGACATAAACTGTACCGTCAACGGTAGTTATCTCTTTCGTTCTAGTCGAAAATGGTTTGTTACGAGCACAGTGATTGGTCTGAATACATTTTTGTAACCAATGCATACACAGCTAATGTAATATACTGTTCTCCCCAATTATTTATTTTTATGGAGCCAATCAATACACGTTTTCATGTAATACACAAGTATTCACTAAATATTAGAAAAAAAACGTGTTTTTTGTTTCTTTATGATTTAATTATTAAAATTGTTAACTTTCACAGACAAAGTGGAAAGTTGTGAACAGTAAAGAGAATTCTGTCAAGTTATATAATTATATTGTTTGCGATCTGGTATTTTGGATCGGAAATTTATTATTTGAATCTGCTGCAAAATGTACAAGTACAAATTTCATTTTAGGCCATCCTAAAAAAAATTCTACGTTTAACATCACCCGTGCGCGTAGGTTTTGAAAATTTACCAAAAATAAAAAACAAACACACTTTGCGTGAAATGTTATTTTACACTGAAATCTCATGAAGTTATTAGAAAAACCTGACATTTCATACCCATGGACTGTTAATGTCTCATGTTTAATTAATAAACTATTAATTACAGTTCTAAATCATCTTTATTGACGCTAAACACTGTGCCTTGCACATTTTCAATTGAGCACTAAACAAATACTGAAAGTATTCTTAGGTTGTTTGATTTTTTGTTTGTTTTTTATTTTCCTCCCTCGCTCCTAGGTTTTGGTACCCTACCTTGATGTTAAACGTAGAAGTAATTTAGGACGGCCTTACAGAAATCGGAAACGTTTTTTGTCAATCCTTAGGTAAACATTGACAAACTTTTTCCCAACAACGGAGTGAAAATCGTTGACAGTAATGTCAAACTACAGATACGATCTGGCCTGTCACTTCTTTTAAACTTTTCATAGTTCATCTCTATACACACGGCTACATTTTAAATGACAATTGGGAGTGTTTTCTTTTTGGAACCATAACTTTTGTTTACAAATTAAAAACTGACAGGTAAGGCCTGGTCGACAGAATTGCCACAGCTCTGATTTTTGCCGATTTCATATATATATTTTATTAAATCGGGTAAAAATAATTTCCGATCTGGTATTTTCCGTATATTTTGTTAGCGGTAAACATTTCCGGTTCGTTTTTTTCGATGTGAAGCCTTGTAATAAAATGTTTGCATCCCAATTTCTTTTGATATCCCCTATAATATAAGACTGTTGATATCTTGTAATAAATCAAAAGGATGATTCATGGGCAGAGTATCGAAAAATATCTTGATTCTCATAACCAGTGTAGTAACATGTACAATACAATTATTTACGGAAAAGGAAGAAACGAAAGTTTCATCAAAGTACATGAAATTCGGGGACAAAGACAGAATGGGGCACAAGAAGACAAATACCAACAAAGAACAACATCACATATTAAACTAAATAAAAACATTGAACAGCAACACAGACCCCTAAAAAAACTGGGTGAACTTCAGAAAGTTTAGCAGTTCTTGCTTCTTGTACAACACCTGCCATGTTGTTCATCGTCAACGACATGTATATAGAATACAGGGGTTTCCATTCAAACGGTTTTAACCAGGAGGATACACATTATAATTTTGCACAATATTTTCAAGATATCATATACTGGACACAACCAATCAAAACTAGGTAAAAAAAATTCGCTTCATCATTTTCATAAAAAATAAAAAAAATAAAAATTTCGCTCACCGCCTCACTATTTTTGTCTGGAAAGTCCAAAGAACAAGAAATTGATTTGGTGTGGCCTAAAGTTAACAGTTGTTTATATAACAGAAAATGACAGCACCGTTTGTTATTTCAACAAAGTGAGATACTTGTTTGGAATGAATAACCAACTGACATTACCCCGAACAGAGAGGTTATTTTACTTTAAAATCACTTCTTCATTGCGGATTGGAAAACAAGTGATTTTCACTTATGCGAGTCACTCTCCGCTGTGGGGAGTGCAAGAGCGGTCCTTGTAGTGGCATTAGCCTACTCTTTTTCCGGATGTCTTTAATGTGATCATGGCATTGAGCTCCCCTTACACAAACCAGCCTTTTATTGTCCCCATCTGGTGGACTAGCATCGTTTCTTTAGACCACCCTAGCCAATGGTGTCAAGGTTGTCGAAAAGGTTAAACAAGTAAATTCAGGTTTCATTTGATAGTAATATATGCCATTGGGATGTTTTCGCAATATCAACTGCACACCTGTACCAAAATTATCTTGAAGAGCCACCCTCCACCCCACCCCCAATCAACCGCCGTGAGACTAGTGAAAGAATGAATTTTAATGTTAATGATAAAAAAACAATTAACCTGAAAACTATTTATATATTGATATCTGATGTCTTTTTTTGTTTCATAAAAAAAATGTCAAAATTTTTGGGCCACCTTTATTCCATTTGGGCCAGTGACTCTAATTTTTTACTTGCCCAAAAAATTTGTTTCGCACATTTTGAAGTACTTTTACAAGTAACTAGTTCTTCAGTACTGTGAAAAATGACAGCAGGGTCATTTTTTGTTAAATTTATTAATAAATATGTATGATATTAAAATATTTGTGTGTTTTTTATGATGTCTATACACATGTGCAATTCACAAGACAATCTCAAGGTTTTCTAACACCTACAGCAAAACTTGAAGTCTCTGAACAGGTAATTATCATCATTTTTTTTATTGAAAGATGTGACATTTTTTTCAGGTAAGTTATGATTTACTATATTTATGGCTTCTTGTTACAATACTTTTTTTTATTATAATTCTAAAGTTTATTGGTGTAGAAAATCATCAGTATCTATGATTGGATTGCAGAATTAAAGTTATAGTCACAAAATGTTGTCAAAAAAGGGAATTATGTTCGTATCACATGGTGTCTTTTTTAAGGGTTAAACGGTTATCCTACCAGAAAGAGAAATGTATTTTCTATTCGCGTTATTATTGTTTTGTCTCATCACAGATTATGTTTTCGAAACGAAGTAATAAACATAATGCAGGTTATTGACACGAATTCTTAAATTTTTATGTTTTAAGGTCAGGATAAAACTTGGTGTCCAGTTCGTTACGAACGTGAAACGATGCGGTCTGTACACACTGAATTCGTTCCGATAAAAACGCATTATTCTGGAAAACCCCCTTCTACGTGTTTATTTAAAAATAGCGTAATTTGCATAATAGGTGTCGCTTTTGTGTGTGATAAGATGGCAACAACCATCGTGTCTCTGGCCTGCAGACGTCGTTACGAACGTCACGTACAGGAAAGTAATAGCTTTACTGGTTGTTTCTCTTAAATTCTAATGAATATGGGTGTCTTTTCGCAGAATTATTAAGTAGATATGACAATTTAATGAACGATTACAGAGAAAAAACGAAATTTCAGTACACTAATTGTGAGAAACTGGCTACTTCGAGTTGCGTTGATCTTTTAGTGTTTACCGTGTCTCATGATACGAACAAAATAAAAATATTGTTCCGCGGTCTGTAAATTTATTAAGTAGGATTATATCTGTTTGTTATGTGCAATGTTTTAGATTTAAAGTTAAAAGATTTAACATGGTGCTGAAACATTTTTATTTGACATTTTCATTTTCTTCCAAGTCTTCTAATATTAATATGATATCATTCAAATGTTTTGAATTTTATGTAAGTAACGGTGTCCCATAATATTGTTAGAAAAATATCAACATAAAGACATAATATAAGGACAAGTTGGATCCTGTTTCATCCTGTTCAGAATATGAATCCAGATTGAGAAATGCCAAGATTCTACATTTTCTGAGGGAATACACAAGTATATAGCTTGGATCTCATGAAATGTATTAAGCCTGCTTTTCATCTTTTATGAGATACGAAAAACGTGAAGGCTGTTGACAATCTGACACTGTGAACAAAATAAACAAGAGCTGGAATTGTTTCAGTGATTGTTTCTTTAATTTCATAACTTCTCGTTACCTAGTAACACATCTGAAAATATAGGGCCTAGTTTGGAGGCCCACAGTGCCATCGATTCCACGCTCCACGTGAGAACAGACGACAGCATCAGCATCCACCGTAGTTTTCGAAGGGAGGTAACTCGAATCCTATGTGTATTACTAACACACGGAGCCAAACGCGGTTGACCAGAAGCGATGACGACATTACGATTCGAGCGCTAACACATTACGAAAAAATAAAGTATTCTAGAGATTCTTTCAAAAAACATCTTCTTCATATCTTAGTTTGGCGGAAAAAATATTTAACACTAAGGCTTTTCCTGACCCAACAGCCCATAGAAGCAATTAAACTCTGTTTCACTTCCTTTAGATAATGGAAAATTGCAGATATCTCTTTTATTTGTGTGCAAAATTCTCTTATTTTTTCAATGTATATCAAGAATGACTGTACATAACAGAATATTTCTGCTATTCTCCGGTAGAACCTTCATGTCAGTCTGCATGCATGTGAATTTTTAGTGTTTTTGCCGAACAAATCTAAGTAATGGATCATCCTATTTAAAGGGTAAGCAGGTAACACAGTTAGATGAAGCGGTAAATACATGATTAAACTGATAATGGCATTCTCGAATGGACAAGTAAAGGGTTTGTTTGAGTTTGTCATTGATCCTATGGACGTGCATGGGGATATACCATATTTTGCTACATGGTGTTCAATACCCTTAATTTTGGGTAATTTTGGTTTCTTAAGTATATCCCGGTAATTATGAAATAAATTCCGATAGGTGTTTTTTTTTTCTTACACTTTATACAAAATTGTAGCAAAATTCAATTATCATTTTAAAGGATTCCAATATAATGTGACCACAAGAGTGTATAGCCCTATACCGCCTTTTAAAAGAAATGTATATGCATTTTCTGTGTGCAATATAAGGGATGCCGTACTTGAGACGGGTGCAATAAATAGGATACCGTGTGAGAAAGGAGCAAAATAAAAAGAAATCTGAGACGTATTGTTTAAGAAAGTTGTATATTCTTATTAACAAAAGAATAAAATGAGATATGAGAAACATTTCTATGGGTCAACACCCTCCCCCTTAAAAAAGAAAAAAAAAACAGTGTCTAAAGAACACATTAAAGTTAAAACAGTCCACCTTCATACCAGTTTATTAGTAAACACCCATACATAACGATAGAATGAGTTTTTGTTTTTAACAAAGATAGTTTAGATAGAAATAATTTAAAGCAGGCGGAATGTGGAAAATTCATATTTTACACAGAGATTCCCTACTATAGAAGAATATTTCAATTCCACTTTAAAATAAAAACTGCAGAAATCAACGTATTTCGAACTTGTCTTCCCTGTTAATTTAGATATCGAATCAAACATGTAATATATACTTGAATTTTATAATGTATGCTATTTTATCTAACTAAATACATGTAATTCACTGAAGTTTATCTTAATTTTCAACCTCGGACCCTTCATCAGACTCAGAGTCAGAATCGGCCCCAACCCATATCACGACTGGTTCAATTTTCTCCTCCATAACCCCATCCGTATCCCAGTACTCTTTTTCAACAGAAATGGTATGTTTAACTGATTTAACCCAATCATCCTTTGTAATATTTGTCACTGCAGTTTTAAATAATTCTTCAAGATCTTTTATTTTGTAAGTTTTGCTTTCTTTGCGGACTTCTGTTTTAATTTTTGCCCAAATTAATTCGATTGCGTTAAGTTCACAATGTCTGATAGAAGTTCTAAGAACGAAATGTCCGTTTTCCATAGCAATTTCGTCTGTAACATATTTCGGCTTTGGTTTGTGTTGTCTGACAATTTGATCAATTTCAGATTTTATAAGTTTTGGGTCAACATTTATTCCCTGTAACCCCAGCCAACCGATCATTTCTCCTTTTCTGTGACTTGAAACCGGACTTTGAGATTGTTCTGTAATTTTGTTGTGGTAAACCGCGTTATCAATCACAATTACACTGGGAGAATCTAAAGCAGGGATTAATGTGTTGGTACAACCAGTTCATTTCGGCATGATAGTCGCCTTTCCCCTTCTTTGCCTTAAATACAAGTTCACACCCATATATGAAACCCAACTCGGCAGACCCTGCACGAAGAATAATAAGGCGTTTCCCTTTTCCACTGGGAGGGGGTTACTTGTTACACCCTAAGGGCTTGTCCATTTCTTGAAGGGAGAATCGTTTTCATTTACCCAGGTTTCATCCACGTACACGATTTGGAACCGTGAAATGAAAGTATCGATGTAGGGCAACCGGCAAACAAACTTGGACACAAATAATGAAAAAAAAACCTGTATAATACTCTAGTAGGTGTCCGTAAATGGATGAGGGAATTCCGGGAACTGAATGTTGATGTTGGCTTCAAAACAAAAAAGATAAAAATGGAAAGGACACGGATGTTGTCTTCGGAAGGCTATATATATATATACAATGTATATCATTGGATAAAAGTTCATCGTCAGATCTATTAATAAGTGTTGTAAATTTTTTCAAGAGTCACATTCCCCTTCCGCGAAAAAGACCCCATATAGAAAAATATTTCCCTTTTCCAAGGTATAAAATTAAACCCACAAATGCACTATCAAAACAGATGTAGTGTCTGGTAAACAGTTGATGGGAAATAAAATAATAATGTAATAGAATGTAAAACTGGGTTGTTGCATGTTATAGTAGTAGCTCCTATACCAACTGTTCTTTCCATTTTTTTCACTATTCAATAATTATATTAGTAGTTCCCCCTATATGTGAATAACATATTGATGTCTCTGGAGTTTGCTCTCAATTTACTATTTCAAAGTTTGACATCTTTTTCTAGAAGTATACTGATATTTTGCGATTGTGCATAGCATACAAAAAATCTACATGCAAGCATGTTCGACCGTTTAACATCACCTTTGGTGCTTTCATTTCAATTTTTGTCTGTATTTTGTCAATTTTCTTTTTGGGTGCTTCAATAACACTGTCTTCTAGATTCCATGTGAAACCAAGCCAATCTAATGATTTTGTCGGTATAAAAATAGACTTCTCGAAATTTGGTAAAAAAAAACCTGAATCTAATAAATTCTGTAAAACAATTTTTGCCATTCGAGTGCACCTTTTCTGAGTATCGCAAGCCCATCCGTCATCAAAATAAACAATTATGGAGAAACTCTGGGCCCTCAAATAATTTACTAAAGTATGCACAACTTTAGTAAAAATATGACCTGCAGAACAGAGCCCAAAAGGCAAGACCGTAAAAATAAAACACTTTTGTTTTCCTTCTATAACCAAGAAAATTCAAGATATTTTTAATGTTCGGAGTGAATATTTAGGTGATGATAACCAGATCGCATATCAAATTTTACCATGTAATTATCTTTCTTGGCATATTGTTTGGCCTCATTTACACCCTCAAATTTTATTTTTTGTTTTTGTACATACTTATTTATGTGCCGGAGATCGAATACCAGTCTTTGTTTTCCGGAATCGTTAACGGAGACAGTCAAAGGATTGACTACATAAGGTTTATCTGAAACTTCCGTAATACATCCGTTAAGTTTTAATTCTGTAATAGCTTTTATAATAAATTCTGAATTGTCGAAAGAAGATCTATTATTTTTTAAACAAATTGAAGGGGGGTCTTGAACGAAAGGAATAACATAACCAAATTCAACAGTACTTAAAACTAATTCTGACAGACTCAATACATTTTTCCAAAATTCTAAATGATCTTTTAACCTGTTTTTCACAGTTAACGTTTCACCCTCGTACTCATAATTTCATGCTTAACATTATACTTATCTTTTTCACTGAGGCTGAGATTGTGTGAATGAAGTGCTTGCTGTCAGTGGCTTTGTACTACTGGCTGTACTTGGCTTGAATGGGCAATATTTAGCGAAATGTCCTGGTCTTTTGCAGTAGAAGCACAATCCATCGTTAATGGGATTCTGATAGGCGCTTTGCTGACTGATGTCGTCGAATCGCTGAATGGCTCTGGCCAAAGCCATGAACAAATGACCTGGCGTTGAATCCTCTACAGCCTCTGCTGTATGGTTTAGTTGTGGAACGTTTGACGATAGCGGATCGTAGCTTAGATGCATCCTTGACACTATCAGCAAGAGGATCATCCAAATATTCATGTACAGTATCCCATCCATGAGGGTCGGCTATCTTCAAAATTTTATTTCTCTGATTTAAATTGTCTATTTCGGCCTTAATAACTGCTCCAATGTCACTGGTTTTGGATGATTTAAGCAAAAGTTCAATCTTTTGGAGAGCGGTAATACGTTCAGAGTTAAAATAGAACTGAATTTTTGTCACTTCTTGCTTAAATTCGAAAGCACCCGGCTGGTACGCTGCTGTTGATGGGTTTCCACTGGACTGAACATTCATGTAAATGTCCGCATTTACTGGACTGGTTACGGGTAAAGTTTTTTGAAATTCAGATAAAATTTCAGTTTTCTGCCATTCCAATGCTGCACTTAAGGATGCATTAAATAACGAAACTACATCTGTGGTTGAAAGATCAGTTTCTTCTTCCGTTTTGATGCATTTCCTATGTAAGACAAGCCATAAAGACAGCTGCTCGTGGCCTTGTCTTACATGGTATTGTTAGCCAATCAAATCGGCCGAGTATAATCAATAGTCTGCTTCTATGACTGCTGTTGTAATATAAATTGTCATCTTAGTAGATCTAAAAAAGCTTCAAATATCAATTTTACCTGAATTTTAACTGATTTCCCCTAATGCGGTTTTAAATAAGTGTGTATTTACTGCATTGCACGCGTATGTGGCATTGTAATATTTTGTGTAGTAAACATGACATTGACATGCGAATGAATGAATGAAATTGACATGCTTTGTTTTTAAGTTGAAACGGAAGAAACAGGTACTTGCACTCACCCTTATTGAAGATCTGGGATTTCTTCCACTCGTGAGAGAAATCAGCATCTTTCCACTCGTTCCGCTACGCTCCACTCATGAAAAGACGGAATTTCTCGCACCCATGGAAGAAATCCCAGATCTTCAATAGGGACTCGTGTAAGAACCTATTAATCTTCTTTCAACAGTTGATTTTCGTCAATATTTTGGGTAGGAGAATCTTCCATCGACATAATACACCTTGTCTCTTGGTTATAGCAAGCCTCGATAAGTAAGTATTTAAAAGCACGGATTATATAAGTGTGAAGTACATTTAAATCTCGTGATATGAATATTCATGAACTGACCACAACGTATTGAATTTTATTTTTCAAAGTACAAGAATAACAGCATAATATACAGATATATCATGTTTGGGAGGGGTATTAGCGAAAAATACCAGTCGAGAGACGAAAAATTTCACGAGCCGAACGGCGAGGGAAATTTATTCTCAAGACTGGGATTTTTCGCAAATACCCCTCCCAAACATGATATATCTGTTTAATTACACCGAATATTATTTAGAACACTGGCTAAATAAATAATACCTTTTGTTTGTCGTTTTCAGGACCTAACGTGATGTATCTGTTTAATTCTACCGAATGATGTTACAGAAAACGCACAACTGATAACGTTTTACAAATTTTGTTACAAGCGTCTCGGTGAAGGGTAAAAACGGCAAATACGATTTTGCAAATACCATGAAAAAAGTTAAATCTTATGCAAATACTCCTACATGAAATAAAATCTCTGCAAATTCACAATGCAAGGCCTGAATTTGTAAAAATAATCATGGCTATTAACCAATCAGAATCCAGCATTCTTATATAAGGTGTAATTGTAATAAAAGACATCTCTTTTTTTTTTTTACAGCAAATATCTTTATTACAAATAACACTGGCATGGTGAGTACTTCGTGAGAATTTATTGCATTTAAATATGATATTGCTTTACAAAACACATATGTAATGAGATGCAAACAAAGGTAACGACCCTCAGAACAGCCAATCAAAATCATTCTCTGATATCACACATAATAAGCACACATATATTTGATTTGTAATAAATACGCCTAGGCGTGAGAGGGCTTCTAAATGCCATTGATTTGTGCCGTAAATTATGAATTTTCACCTGAAGACGTCTTCTTGTCTCCGGAAATGTAAACAGTTGTCGGAACAATCGGGCTCCGACATAGTCGATATAGATAACATTGGAAGAATTCCGAATGGATTTCTTGCATAGTTCATTAGCACCCAGAGTTACGTTCCTTGCATAAATCCACTTTCAAGATCTCGTAAGTGATCATTTGAATGAACAATATTTTACTTGACCCTAGATCACCACAATGCGATGTCTACAGGCTTGCGTTAGATCTCCCACGCGCGAAATATAAATAAACAAGAGCAAACTGAGAGATCTAATTTTAATTAGATTGAAAAACAAGCCTCTTGGTAGTTATATTATTAGTGTCTCGTTTTCTATACTGATATCAAATATGTTAGCTGCCTGGTAGATACATATCTGGTTTTCTCTTTCATGATATCAGATACGGTATGTTAGCTA
>MJUT01002562.1:11129-39725 GCA_002080005.1 Gigantidas platifrons
GCCATTTAGTTGCCATTCCTGGTCTTCGATTTTTTTGGAAATTCCTGTTATCTTTATTCATACATTTTATGTTTATCTTTTTTCCCTTGGTACTGGGGTAAAAACAATTGCTAAATTTTTGGTGGGGGGGTAAAGAAAAAAAAAATTCTGTTGGTGGTACCCTTAAAATTCATGGGCGTTCCACCCCCTGGTGGGAAATTTAAATGGAATAGCCCTTATCTGAAACCACTGGGCCAGTAAGAATCAAACTTGGTAGGAATATTCATTGGATGGTCCTCAACAATTTTTTATATTTTTTCCCGATCGCCAAGGGTGTTTTCTGTTTTTGTATTGGTGCATTTAACCAATATTGATAAATTTTCATGAAACCGTAAAATGTTTGCAGTTGTATTATGTTACATGTTTGTCATTTTTATGCAGAAATCATGGACGACCTCACAACACAGATCTGAAAAGGTGAAGACATACCATTGGACAAAATGAACAAGAGAAATCACACTAAACACCACTGGCAGACTTGGATGCTCCGGAAGGGTTAGCAGTTCCTGTTCCATTAGTTGAACCTTTCATTGATACAATAATGTTTCGATGACGACAGGTGTGATTTGTATCGTGGATGGTTATATTGATGATTACTACTGTAAAGCCAATGATGGCCAGCTATGGCTTTTAGTAACACTTTCCGTCTGCCGTAGTTAGTTTTCACAGTTTAATCTTCTTCTGCAAGACACCTCAACTGAATGGAACCAACCTTGACTAAGATGATGCCTGGGAAGATGTAATACACAAATATTGTCTGTGGAGCTTTGAGAGGAGACAATAAACAATATTGCCTACCTTAATATGACTGAGGGGATTACCATAACATATATACAATATTGCCGTCCGTAATATTAGTGAGGCAATAATACTCATTATAATATACATAAGACACAGTATAGATATATTCTCTAATTAAAGGATGGTGTAATGGTTACCATGCTTGCCTTAGTCTAGTGCGGTAGATTGTGGATTTGAGCTCGTCGGGTCAAACCAAAGACTATAAAATTGATAATTCTCCGCTAAGCACGCAGCAGTAAGGAGAAAGAGCAGATACTGTTTGGCACAGAATCAAAATAATGTGTACGAGTGGAGCTAGCACTATAAAATTCCAACTAAGTATCTTGGTCTAGTACAAAGCGGACAACATTATTATCTCATTGAATGCAACGTATTCTCGTCATGATATTACTGAAAAATTGTTCATATGGCATTAAACAACAATCATTCACTCTATCCTTTAATTAGTAATGGCTGTTTTTATTATTACCAGTAAAACTAAATATCAGATTTCATCAAGATATTTATTTTTAGCATCACATGATACACTCATAGATATCACATGATGATTATTTCATGACAAAATCATTGAATAAATCAAAGTATAATCTAACAAACTAGGAATGAATGAACACAGTCTGCTGTTTCATAAAGGCTGCTTACAGTTTCACATGAATAACAACATTTTTAATGTGACTTTTGTGAGTTTGAACTATCTATGTATCATTGACAGTACATGTACCATTTGTACCTATATAAAAAACCAATTCACAATAATTGTTTCACTGAAAACATATGACGCCATTATGAAAATTTGTACACCATGAAAATATAAAACAAATAGTAATTACTTTACCTGTAGTAAAGACGTAAACCTTGAAACACTTCTATAAATGCAATGACTTATTTCAGTCTGAAGTTTTCATTTAAATCTCTATAATAGTACACAAAGAACTTTTTTTTTCTTTAAGTTTGATTAGTAATAAAGGACAATTTATTCATTTTTTCACTATTTTTAAGATTCTTCTTAAATTTCAATAAGAATTAATATATTTTGTTTAATTCACAAAGAATATAATGGGGACAATGCTTTAAACTTATATTCACAAACAAATATACGTAATAAAGACTATCACCAATATGGCGTTGGTTCGCGCCTGGCTTTGTAAGTTACAAAAAAGAATGCACTCGACTCGCAACCACAAGTGATAAAGTTTACCAGTTGCTTTCCCATGGTCGGTGGTTCTCTCCGGGTACTCCAGCTTCTTCCACCACTAAAACTGGTTGCCATGATATTGCTGAAAAGTGGCGTTAAACACCAAAAATCAATCAATCAATCCTAATAAAGACAAGATATTTAACATAATCCTGTACGTTTCTTTTTTTTGTAACCATGAGTATTAAACAGGTACATCATTTAAACAAACATTAATTCATACAATCACTATAAGATTTGTGTAATAAAACATTAGTTTGTTATAATATCTTGTGTGAGTAGGTAGACATATTATTATTTTTCCTTTAAATATCCAAAAACATTTATTGATAAAAAAAAAACAAAAAAAAAACAACATTAGTGCACAGATTTCTTTTTGGTAAATCTGCTTGAAAACAAATATGAAGCCTTATCAACATCTGACACAGCTTTGTTTAACCCTATATACTGGTGAACTTTAGCATAGATGACCTTGACCTATGTTGGCGATCCTATTTAGGCCCTTTGGTTTTCTTGCTCCCAAAAACTGTTATATTATTTTAGCTTTCCAATCTTTTGACTTGAAGCGTACCTGATGATGGTTATTCCAGAAACGTGTCGTGCACACTAAATTAGATATCTATGTTTTTCTTAGATTAACCAATGAAAAAGCTCTTTCCAAAATCTTGTCAGGTGTAACAGGCAGTAAGGTTAAACCAGAGAGAATACAAAAATTCATCTGGACGGAGGGTGAGATCAAGTTGTGCCATATGTCACTTAAGACACATTTTGTATTTACTGTAATATGATTTTTACCATCTACCGGTAATTGGTTTTTTTTTTGGAAATGAAAATATTATTTTCTGGGAGGAGGCAATTTTGATGGTCAGTAAAGAAATGTGCTGACTCAAAACTGAACAGCTATCCCAGCACAAGGGCTGATACAAAACTGAACAGCTATCCCAGCACAAGGGCTGACTCAAAACTGAACAGCTATTCCAGCACAAGGGCTGATACAAAACTGAACAGCTATCCCAGCACAAGGGCTGACTCAAAACTGAACAGCTATCCCAGTACAAGGGCTGATACAAAACTGGACTGAGCTAGCCCAGCACTAGGGCTGATACAAAACTGAACAGCTATCCCAGCACAAGGGCTGATACAAAACTGAACAGCTATCCCAGCACAAGGGCTGATACAAAACTGAACAGCTAGCCCAGCACAAGGGCTGATACAAAACTGGACTGAGCTAGCCCAGCACAAGGGCTTACTTGAAATAGATTTCTGTACATGTTGTATTAATGTGAATGTTGGTCTTTAAGACACATTTGATGTTCCCCATTGCAGTAGACATGATAAATGGTAGGCAGGTTATAGAGTAATAAGCTAAGCAACATTTATACACATTCTTAAATGTTAAAATGTCTCTCTCTCTTAATCACACTTGTGGACAGACAGACAGACAATGTTAGTATGTACCATGACTATTAGTGGGGCAAAACAAAACTTTCATGTCAAATTGTTATTTAATTTTAAACTGCATGACACAATCATACTATCATTGATATAATTATTACAAACTCAAATACTTATATAATAGTTACTTATGTATAGGGCATTATCGTGATTTATAGACTGCCCAAGGGACAGTAGTATTGACTGAAACAGTGATAATGCCTGAGCCGCAGGCGAGGGCATTATCTGTGTTGAAGTCAATACTACTGTCCCAAGGGCAGTTTATCTATCATGATAATGCCTTATACATAAGTAACTATTATTTTTATTTCATTGAATGCAATAAGACTTTCTAAATAATTTTGCTCATTTTAGTACAATGTTGGCTTACATTGACAACTGCACGATCTCCGTTGCCATTTTGAAAAAGGGACGTCACAACTCTAACACCTCGAGCGGTCATTAACATGATAATGCCCGTGGGCATTATCATGTTAATGACTGGTGAATTTCTTTAACGCAGATTAATGCATGTCACATGACAATCTCTACACCAATGAAAAAGTCGAATTTAGAACTGATATGAAATAATTATAATTAATGAATGCATGCCTTGTACATGTAAACAGATGAGGGCTTGTATAGCCATAGCCTGTGGCTCAATCCCATTCATATACAGTTGTGAATAAAATATGCTTAAAAACAAACAAAAAAACACAATCGTACCATGAAATTAGAATATGCCATTCCTACAAGTCTAACTCTAAAGACATCAATTTTATAAAAGGGTCCCTGTGACTAACTTTAAAGAAGACATCAGTTTTATAAAAGGGTCCCTGTGACTAACTCTAAAGAAGACATCAGTTTTATAAATGGGTTCCTGTGACTAACTCTAAAGAAGACATCAGTTTTATAAAATGGTCCCTGTGTCTCCCTTGTATCATTTAGTCTTTTTGAGAGAGAAAAGTATAAATATAAGACAACTTGTCAAATTTTAATACCCGAAACACATCATTTCATTTCATGAAGAAAACAAAATCTGACTTTTGATATCATCAAACACAACTTGAGGACATCATAACATTATTTCATTTTCATATGTTAAACAAATTGTTAAATCACCAACAATTTGTTTGTGTAATGTAGGGGTGGGGACAATATAATGTTTTTTGTTGCATCCACTTTTTGACTAACATGACATTATAGTACTTACAAACACCCCCCCCCCCATGACAAATGTTGTGGTGTTTTAATGTGTTTGGTGATTTGTGGTGAGAGATGTGATTTTGCTTTGTTGAAACTAGTGGTATTGTTGACAATTACTGTACAAGCTTTCTTGGTATAAAACCATCGTTAATGCCTCAACCCCCTTTATTTCCTTTACTTATCATTTTTAAAGTTAGCTTTCCTCTTTTGTTCAGCCATTTGAAAGTATGCTACTTATTCAAAATCATTTTTAATACCTTTGAGTAGATATTCATAGCAACACAGAATTATTATAATATTTTCTATCACACAAAATATTTTTATTTATAACATTTAAAGATTTGATTTGATTTTTGGTGTTTAACGCCACTTTCAACAATATTTCAGCTATATCATGGCGACCAGTTTTAGTGGTGGAGGAAGCCGGAGTACCCGGAGAGAACCACCGACCATGGGCAAGCAACTGGTAAACTTTATCACTTGCTGTTGCGAGTCGAGTGCACCCTTTTTTGTAATTTACAAAGCCGGGCGCGAACCCACACCGTATTGGTGATAGGCTTGTATGAGTTGTTAGATCCAGTGACCTAACTCATTGAGCCACCCGGGCCCCTACATTTAAAGATGTGACAGCAAATCTTAAATATTGAAAAGACAATACTAAATTTTATTATTTTTACAACCCTGTATAAATGGAATGCAATTATGTGTGGTCTTGTTTTCAAGTAAAATAATTCAAATTATGACTGATTTCAATTATTCCGTTCAATTTCCATAAAATTTCTTAACCAATATTACTTAAGACAAGTTACAATGTACATATAAATTAGTATTGCAAATTTTTCTTTCAGTTGTATACTTTTTTTAAACAAACTTTTATTTTTATATCACCACGGTAACAAGTATAATACAACGTGGCCATCATATCAATGATTTATTATTACACAAGATATATTTTTTGTACTTGATTCAATTAATTAATTTTTCATATGAATCTCGCCAATATTTATAGTGAAAATCCTCCTACAACAAATTCCTAATAATTTCCATGTCAAAATTCATACAAATAATTTTTAATCCAATTTTCTAGTAAGGCCATCTAAAATTAATCTTCTGGTTCTCAGACAACTGATTTTTGAAAAATGGCAAGGTAGGTAGGGAGTTTAATTTTTTTTAGTTTATAGCTTTAGCAAAAACGGCAAGGGATTTCCAGTGTTGGAGTTTATTTCGGTCAAAACATATTTAGTTCTAAACCAATTGGATTTTTTCCTTCCAAGCTCCGAATTTCCTCCATTTCTCCGGTAAAGACAGTGACACGTTTACATAATTCTTCCACTGAATCGCCCAAGTCAGTCACAGGCAGAATTGTCCAAGGAACCACTTGTTTTGAATCAATATGCACCGAAAGACTGACGAGAATCACCGTCATGCTTTCTAGTTTTACTTTCGTTTTTGTTTGATCAATCTGGGTTGGGGAGACGCTTGAAAAGTACGTATTGGCGCCAAATTTCAAAGTTTATTTTTAAAAAAAATCCGGGACGGGGGCAATTTTTTTCTGGAAAGCAAATAAATACGTTTCGTCGGCAGGATTTTGAGGGGGCGGCGGTGTCTGAGAACCAGAAGATTAATTTTAGATGGCCTTAAAAACATCCATATTTTTTGTTCATTTACAAGATAGGTTTACAATCAGAGGAAGTTTAGAAGTCATTGGAATATAAGAGTAAATACATATATGGTGTTTCATACAACACTTGGCACTAGTCAAAAATATTCATGATCCAACCTAATACCTAAAAATAAGTTGAAAGCTCATGAACTGTCATTTTCTTAATATGCTGGGTTTAGGTATCGCTGCTGAATATCTACAAATAGTCCACAAATCTCATGACCTGTCATCTGTCATCTCTACAAATAGTCCACAATTATCATGACCTGTCATCTGTCATCTCTAGAAACTGAGCATATACATCTCTTGTACACTCTCCCTTCTGGTTGAACACAAACTTGTAATAGCTTCCATCAGCACAGACAACTAAAAAATCAATAGTACGTTCATTAAAATCCACAAATGTTATGCAATGCTGGCTAACTTTTAAAGACATTACATTGGAAAATCTCACACTTTTTTAAAACATTCAAAACATACAATTTTGCAGGGTTTTGATCCTTTTTCAATTTTGTCACATTGATAGTCAATAGGTGACCACTTTCACATTGTACATTGATGTTGGTTTTATGGTGTTTAATGCCACTTTCAACAATATTTCAGTTATATAGTGGCGGTCAGTTTTATTGGTGGAGGAAACCAGAGGACATGGAGAAAACCACAGACCTGCTGAAAGTCACTGACAAACTTTATCACATGTTTTACTCCTCGCCCTGAGAGGGAGTTCATCCCACAACATCAGTGGTGATAGGCACCGATTGCATAGGTAATTGTAAATCCAACTACCATGCTATCACAGCCAAGATGGCCCACATTGGACATTGAAGACAGGTAACACATGCCTTTTAATCTTAAAATAATTTCCTCTACCTTAATTGCAAAGAGATAATAACAGTTTCTAATGAATATTTTTTAATTACCTCCCTTTTGTAACTTTATGAGGGTATACATAAATTACTAATGATTCTGATATGACTATTTATCAGATATTTTATTACCTATCACAGAATTAGAATCTGCACCAAAGGCACAAAGACAATGAGCACCACCAGGAACCTGGAACTTAGAAAAACTCCATGTAGAACTGAAATACTTTGGTAGAAAACCTGCTGAGCCGATACTGAAAATAATCAGAAAATTACATTAAGATACATTAAACCATATCTTTGATGTCATCTTATTGTATCAACAATAAATTATTTTTTCATCAGTTTTCTTTTCATTGGTTTACTGTTTGAACATAATGGTATGTTAAGCTTATGTAAAGTTGTGTGCTTGTTTTTCATCTCCTCAATTGTTGGGATTTTGATTACATGAGAACCAATGATATTCTATTGAAAATATGATTTTGATTTATAGTGTTTAATGCCACTTTCAGCAATATTTCAGCTATATCATGGCGACCAGTTTTAGTGGTGGAAGAAGCTGGAGTACCCGGAGAGAACCACCGACCATGGGCAAGCAACTGGTAAACTTTATCACTTGTGGCTGCGAGTCGAGTGCACCCTTTTGTAATATACAAAGCTGAGCTCGGGCCCACGCCGTATTGGTGAAAGGCTTGTATGAGTTGTTAGGTAATCCAGCTACCAAACTCATTGAGCCACCCGGGCCCCTCTACTGAAAATAACCCACTCACACTATTATTATACATAGATAACAATTGAGTCTTCAAAGATATTTGCTGAGTTGGCATTAAACAACAATCACTCACTCACTCAAAGATATTTACAAAGGTTGCAATTCAAATATTTGAAATCCAAGTTAACAGCTGTTGTTCTTGCATTACTGAATAGATATTATTTTAGATATATCTTACCCTAACTGTTTATTACGTTTGGGATCTTCTGTAGAAAATATATGAACTGTTCCATGGTCACTAGCGACACATAACAGACTTGAATCTTGGTTAAAATTTATACTGAAAATAAAATAAAAGCTAATAAATGAACAAATAAGATTGAAAGATTTTGTACGGAAATAGCATTTTAGTTAGGCATTCTGAGAGTATTGCTAAAGCAATACATGTCCCCTTACTGGCCACAGTTTTATCTGAAGACGTGAATTCATTATCATGGAAGTAAACTCAATCTTGTTCTGTAACTTAAAACCTTAATACAACCCCCATGAGTGTCTGAATAAAAGAAGAGCATTTTTTCCCATAATTTTACCAAATCAAAAACAGCAATTTCTGTGTCTGAGCTTCTCCGAGGAGAAAATTGAAATTTGAAAATATTATGCCTAGATAGGCAATATATACCAGGTGATCACAAAGACAAGTAAACTAAATATCTCTCAGAAGATTTATAAAAAGGTTTTCAGTGTCAAGTTTCATTGTAATATTCTTACCAATATATATTAGCACTATTTGCACCTCTCCTTAATTCATGTAGCTGTAACCCTGACATTGGATCAAACACTCGAATTAAAGTTCCCTATAAAGAAGAATTATATACAGTATATGTGTATGGTCATTTATATTACATGAATCAGGAATTACACTACTTCAATTTTTTTCTCTCCATATTTTTATACTTCTATTGTTACAAGATATTTATTATCTCTTTTTAATTAACTTAATAAAGATTTCAATTTAAATAGTTTATACAAGAGAAAAAGACTCAAGACTATTATAAATAATTCTAGAATGTATTCTTATATAATTATTCATGTTTCCAATCACATTTTTTTGCTATATCATTCACTGATAAAACAAATTGCAGGCTAGGGGTCATGCCACTCTCATTTTAGGGTAAAACAAATTGCGGCTAGGGGGTCATGCCACTCTCAGTTTAGGGTAAAACAAATTGCAGGTTAGGGGTCATGCCACTCTCAGTTTAGGGTAAAACAAATTGCAGGCTAGGGGTCATACCACTCTCATTTTAGGGTAAAACAAATTGCAGGCTAGGGGTCATGCCACTCTCAGTTTAGGTTATGAGTTATGCTCCTGTATATAAAGGGTCAGTCTATCCCATACAGGATGTGACTGAAACAGACATTTACTGACACTGTATATACCTTAATATAATATAATATTTGTACAATAACCTTACATTATGATGTAGATAACTACTACTAGTATATAAATATTAGATTAAGATATCATAGATCAACATTAGATAAAAATCAAAGTTTTAAATTAAACAAAACTTAAAAATGGATATCTTATGTAAAGTAAAACTTAAAAATGGATATCTTATGGAAAGTAAAACTTAAAAATGGATATCTTATGTAAAGTAAAACTTAAAAATGGATACCTTATGTAAAGTAAAAAGATGATAACAAAATAGTCTTTGCCGAAATCTTTTTCATCTACTTGCCCGAAAGCCAAATTAATAAAAAAAAATATTTTTATTCAAACAAATTCTTTCATAATTTTCACTTGTCCGAATCCAGTTTTACTTGTCCTTCAGGCAAGTGGGTTAGTGCAAAGACTGTCAAAATGGTAAATACAGAGCTCTTATATAAACAGTACCTTAAGGACATTATCATTACAGATGAGTGTTCAAAAACATAATGTTTTAAAGGATAGTTTCTGCAATTTAATTTATTTTATTCTGCCATTTTTCCAGTAAATAGTTAGTTTGGGAACAAAACACAAACCCCTGACAAAAACCTCTTGTTGAAAATTGTGATACTACTATTAAATAGGCAAGTATATTTTACACAATGTACTGTGTTTGTAGAGTTTTCCAATTTCTTTTTGCTGGATTCTAATTAAATAAAAAAAAAATTGTACAGAAAGTGGACAAATGTATTCTCACAATTCCAATTTTCCCTATGTATTTCATATAAAACTACATTTTTTTCAAAATATTATCCTCAAGTCAAACTGTATCTGATTTTGACAATTTTTTTTATCAACAAAAGCAGTTTCGAGTTTGCTTGTATATTCTCACAATTTTCATTTTTATTTAGGAATTAAAGAGAAAAACTATATTTAATTTTGCTTGTGTTGATAAAAAAAATATCAAAATCAGACTTGCCTTCAAGAGGATATTTTGAAAAAATGTAGTTTTATATAGAATATATAAATTGTGAATCTTGTGAGAACTTTTGGCCACTGTCTGTAGATGACCTCATTTGCACCATCTAAAAAATCAAATAAGAGAAGATTTTTAAAATGTCAACCAATCAGAAACAAGAATCATTCATGTAAGCCATGTTGTTTTTGTCTAATAAATACGAAATGAAAATATTTTGTGGTGGATCTCATTACTGCAAAGTTTAGTTGCAATGGGCCCAGTAGTTGAGATGAACAAAATGTGAATGGTTAAAAATGAAGACGGTGGACACACTGACAGACAAAGGACAACAGATGCAAAGTATTTGACCTTTAGAGCAAGCTAAAATTACTTTTTCTGAAGACGTAGCCAGCCTGGTTCCCTGTAGGTTAAGAGCTATACAGCTGAGTGGTGCTTCATGAGCAGCAATATCTGTGGGTGATTTTTCTGTATTGGCTAGATCCACTACTTGAACATGTCCTGGTTTACGTCCAGGAAATGTCAGTATGGAATTATTGCTATTTGGACACATCACACAAAGACCTGAAAAGTAATAAAAACAAGGAATTTCATGAATAAAAAACTCTTATTGTAGCTATAATTTGTGCATATTATCAGATATAGTTTGGTCTATGGTGTTTTACGCCACTTTCAACAATATATCAGCTATATCGTGGTGGTCAGTTTTATTAGTGGAGGAAACCGGAGAACCCGGAGAAAACCACCGACCTGTCGCAAGTCAATGACAAACATTATCACATAACGTTGTACACCTCACCCTGATCGAGTCAAGTCACTGACAAACTTTAAAATAAACATTAGTAATAAGCACAAAATGTGCAATTCAAAAGTTGCCCTAAAAATGGAGACTCAAAATAATACTTCCTTCGATATTGCATGTGACTTCAAATAACACATGGAGTAATACAAAGGAATTTTATAAAGACGATTACCTCTTAGGTTTATGTTTAAATATTACCACATACAGTAATACAAACGTATTAATCAATCATAAAAAGATAATTACCTCTTGGCTCTATGTTTAAATATTAACACATGCAGTAATACAAACGTATTAATCAATCTTAAAAAGATAATTACCTCTTGGGTTTAAACATGTTTCAAAAACATGAAGTTGCTGAGGGTTCTGTGTAAATGTGTAGACTTTAATTATGGTATCTAGTACTACAACAATTCTGTAATAGATGTTATACTATTTATAGGTACATGTACCACTCTATGTAACTAACATGAACCACCTCTCCTGCCCACCCCCAGTACTCTATGTGTAGACTTAATAATCGTATCTAGTACTACAACAATTCTGTAATAGATGTTATACTATTTATAGGTACATGTACCACTCTATGTAACTAACATGAACCACCTCTCCTGCCCACCCCCCAGTACTCTATGTGTAGACTTAATAATCGTATCTAGTACTACAACAATTCTGTAATAGATGTTATACTACATGTATTTATAGGTACCACTCTTACATAACAGACAGATATGAGCCCCTCCCCTGCCCAGTTCTAGACATATAAACTTTAATAATGGCATCTAGTACTACAACAATTCTGAAAAATACATTATAATATTCATACATGCAACAAACTACCGGTAACATTCCTCTTCCCACACTGCCCCAAGAATTAGATAGTAGACTTTTAATCATGGTACCTACAACAATTCTGTATTATACTATTCATAGGTACCACTCCATGTAACAGACAAATATCCCCCCATACCTTTCCCACTCCCAGAACTAGATATGAAGACATTAAGTATGGTATTATCATACTATTATGCATCAAACATGTATTCTAGTTTTAGGTACAACTGTAACAGACAAATATGACCCCCTCATTATGACAATTTAATATAATTCTATAGGGCTTACCTATTTAAAACTTAAGCTTGCTAGACTGCAACAAAAACAATTGAATTTTTGTTTTTTAAAAACCAAAACTGTCTTAAGTAGAGTTTGTTTTTTTACTTAGTTTGTGTACTATTTAATGGCTAAGTACTGTATTAGAAATAGATATTTGACAGAGATATGATTTATTTGATTGATTTTTGGTGTTTTATGCCACTTTCAGCAATATTTCAGCTATATCATGGCGACCAGTTTTAGTGGTGGAAGAAGCTGGAGTACCCGGAGAGAACCACCGACATTGGGCAAGCAACTGGTAAACTTTATCACTTGCAGCTGCGAGTCGAGTGCACCCTTTTTTGTAACTTACAAATCATGGGGCTAACCCACGACGTATTGGTGATATGCTTGTATGAGTTGTTAGGTAATCCAACTACCTAACTCATTGAGCCACCCGGGCCCTGACAGAAGATATGAATTATTAACTTTGTTATTTGTAGTGGTTTACATGTTAAAGTTAAAGTACCTGTCGCATCTTAACTGAACACTTCTATTATCAGTAGAAAATTCTAACACTTTACATGTTAAAGTACCTGTCTCGCCTTAACTGAACACTTCTAACATCAGTAGAACATTCTAATACTTTACATGTTCAAGTACCTGTCTCGTCTTAACTGAACACTTCTAACATCAGTAGAAAATTCTAACACTTTACATGTTCAAGTACCTGTCTCGTCTTAACTGAACACTTCTATTATCAGTAGAAAATTCTAACACTTTACATGTTAAAGTTGAAGTACCTATCTCGTCTTAACCGAACACTTCTAACATCAGTAGAAAATTCTAACACTTTACATGTTAAAGTTAAAGTACCTGTCTCGTCTTAACTGAACACTTCTATTATCAGTAGAAAATTTTAACACTTTACATGTTAAAGTTAAAGTACCTGTCTCGTCTTAACTGAACACTTCTAACATCAGTAGAAAATTCTAATACTTTACATGTTAAAGTACCTGTCTCATCTTAACCGAACACTTCTAACATCAGTAGAAAATTCTAACACTTTACATGTTAAAGTTAAAGCTAAAGTACCTGTCTCGTCTTAACTGAACACTTCTAACATCAGTAGAAAATTCTAACACTTTACATGTTAAAGTTAAAGTACCTGTCTCGTCTTAACTGAACACTTCTATTATCAGTAGAATATTCTAACACTTTACATGTTAAAGTTAAAGTACCTGTCTCGTCTTAACCGAACACTTCTAACATCAGTAGAAAATTCTAACACTTTACATGTTAAATTACCTGTCTCGTCTTAACTGAACACTTCTAACATCAGTAGCAAATTCTAACACTTTACATGTTAAAGTACCTGTCTCTTCTTAACTGAACACTTCTAACATCAGTAGAAAATTCTAACACTTTACATGTTAAAGTTAAAGTACCTGTCTCGTCTTAACTGAACACTTCTAACATCAGTAGAAAATTCTAACACTTTACATGTTAAAGTTAAAGTACCTATCTCGTCTTAACCGAACACTTCTAACATCAGTAGAAAATTCTAACACTTTACATGTTAAAGTTAAAGTACCTGTCTCGTCTTAATCGAACACTTCTAACATCAGTAGAAAATTCTAATTCAATCACATGCTTCTTCTTCAGGTCATCCCAAACCATCACTGAAATATAGTACAATAAAACTAAAATAAGGATATACAATCAAACCTGTATTAAGAGGACACCTTTGGGACAAAGAAAAAGTGGCCAAATAAGAGAAGTGACCTCTTAAAAGACGTTAAATTCATATGAAATTTTGTATCACACGACAAGAATAAAGTGACCTTTCAATACAGGTGACTGCTTAATAGAGGTGACTGCATGGGCAGGTTTAACTGTATTCTGAATTCACAATAGTGACTGAGCAAGTAATTGTTGTTTAATGACAAGTTGAGCATTCCAATCCAATACCAATATTGAAGTCATTGGTTTAAATCCAACCTGGGCTCCAAACCACGATCTACTGCCCTCAAAATGAGCATGCTAACCATTACACCATCGATGTGGTTTATATTCACTTGATAATCAACTGATGTTTAATGAGTGAAGGTCTACACTTGTGTATCTGTACAGAAATATAATAGATAAATAATAACTATACAACAGATTATATTTACCTACATATTGTTTAAGGAATATAATAAATATTTATTTAAATATATGACTGCTTACAAAAGAGAAGTTTACATTAAAAAAATAGAATAAAAACTTAAAAATTCATTATAGTGTGGCCGACATGTTTCTAGAACAACCTTCATCAACTTTGATCATAATCTAAAGACTAGAAATCAAATAATTTAAAAGTCTTTGAGGGCCTAAACAGGATAGCCAATACCGGCTAAGGTCACCTATGCCCAGGAGAGAAGTTTGGAACTGTTGAAGAAATACCTATATCACTGAATTTGAAATTGATATTAAATTGAGAATTATTTCATATTGGACAAAATTGATAAGGGGGAAGGAGTCAAAACTCTCCACTATTATATATCATCACTTATATCATACATATATGACAAAAAATCTGTCGTTAAAATGGATTAAATTTACAGAGAATATATTTCACGAATGTGGCTTTTCATATATATGGGATGGTCAAAATTTCCCGCACGAAGATTGGTTAAAGGCACTCATTAAGCAGAGATTAATGGATCAATTTATACAGAACTGGTTTTCAAAGATCATTGATTCGCCAAAAGCCATTAACTACAGAATATTTAAAACAAAGTTTGAATTTGAAGAATATTTAAATGTTTTAGAATATAAAAATGCCGTTTTATTATGTAGATTTCGAACTTGCAATACAAAGTTACCCATTGAAACAGGCCGCTGGTTAAATATTCCTAGACAGGATAGAGTATGCATCCTATGTAACAATAGAAACATAGGAGATGAATATCACTATTTGTTTGAATTCCAATTTTTTACTGTTAGAATTCATTAGATTCTCCTAAATTACACTAAACCTAATCAATTACCTACCTTTACTATTAGAATTCATTAGATTTTCCTTAATTACACTAAACCTAATCAATTACAAACCTTTACTGTTAGATTCATTAGAGTTTCCTTAATTACACTAAACCTAATCAATTACAAATCTTTACTGTTAAGATTCATTAGATTTTCCTTAATTACACTAAACCTAATCAATTATAATTACCTACCTTTACTGTTAGAATTCATTAGAACTTCCTTAATTACACTAAACCTAATCAATTACAAAACTTTACTGTTAGATTCATTAGAGTTTCCTTAATTACACTAAAACTAATCAATTACAAACCTTTACTGTTAGAATTCATTAGATTTTCCTTAATTACACTAAACCTAATCAATTACAAACCTTTACTGTTAGATTCATTAGATTTTCCTTAATTACACTAAACCTAATCAATTACAAACCTTTACTGTTAGATTCATTAGATTTTCCTTAATTACACTAAACCTAATCAATTACAAACCTTCACTGTTAGAATTCATTAGATTTTCTCAATTACACTAAACCTAATCAATTACAAACCTTTAGTGTTACAATTCATTAGAGTTTCCTTAATTACACTAAACCTAATCAATTATAAACCTGTACTGTTATAATTCATTAGAGGTTCATTAATTACACTAAACCTAATCAATTACCTACCTTTAGTGTTGGGGTATTTGGGATTTTTCCCTCCTCCTACTAGTGCTAAATAGTTGCAACGAAAGAGCATCTCAACATGTTTAATTCCGCCATCACTAAAATCTACAAAATAATATATAACTCCTTACTTTTGTTGATGATTTTTTTTTTATCTTTTCAGAGGTCACATTCTATTTCTAATTGTAATTTTATAGTGGACCAGAGTTATCTTTTCAGAGGTCACATTCTATTTCTAATTGTAATTTTATAGTGGACCAGAGTTATCTTTTCAGAGGTCACATTCTATTTCTACTTGTAATTTTATAGTGGACCAGAGTTGGGTTGGGTTATTGGGGTTTATTGACACTTTCAATTTTTTATTATTAGATTGTGACTGACTACCAGTTAATTTGTCCCCTTTATAAAATAACTCATCAAAAACGGATGAACAATGAAGGCCTCACATACAAAACAAAATTGGCATCTTGGTGCCTCTTGTTTCAAAATTGATGGGGCTACAATCCCCCAAATCAACATCAACATTTATTCTATGCCAAGGATTATTGTGCTTCAAAATTCAGATGGATTGATTTGATTTTGGTGTTTCGCGACACTTTCAGCAATATTTCAGCTATATCATGGTGACCAGTTTTTAGTGGTGGAAGAAGCCGGAGTACCCGGAGAGAAACACTGATCATGGGCAAGCAACTGGTAAACTTTATCACTTGCGGCTGGATGGGTGGATTGGTCAACTAGAACAAAAGTTATTGCACATAAACCATTGTGTCTACAGACATAATATAATTTGTGCAGTTGTATTAATAAAAATATCACTAAACAAAATGCTAGCTGCTATTGGCAAATTAAACTATAATACATATTTACATCCTTAATATATTCTACCTTGTCTTTCTTTCTCTTTTAATGGATCAGCATTGTAAACTCTAAATCCATTCTCCATTCCACAGGCAAAACATCCTACAAGATCACATACAAAATGTAACATTATTAATTATGTCCACAAATTAAAAAGTATCAAAAAAGCTAAATCCATATCTTACCCCAAGATACAGACACAGGCAAAACATCCTACAAGATCACATACAAAATGTAACATTATTAATTATGTCCACAAATTAAAAAGTATCAAAAAAGCTAAATCCATATCTTACCCCAAGATACAGATACTGCTGCTTATAAAATATAGACATGGCAAACCCTCAAGTTTAGCAGTTTGAACAATGGTAATGGTGGTGACCTATATATGGTGATTTTTATTTTAATTTATATCGCAAAAAAAACTTGTTTTCTGTTCTCTTTTTTTTGGCCGACTCCATTCAATTTTTTGTGATAAGAATAGTTTTTTTTATCTGTCATAATGTTCCTCTTTTTCTTAAATCAATCACTCCAGTCGAAAGTCTTCATATGTCTGCTCTAACAATCATTGATGAGATATTATAGCGATGAAGAAACGATTTTCAGATGATGTTTTCAAGAAATAAATCTTGAAGAGGTTGATTTTATATTTTAAAACAGTCTATTTGGTATTTATTTATGATTTTAATATACCATTCCAGGTTTAATTTTGATAGATAGTAATTTATTCCATCCCTCTCTTCACACTGTCTGAGTGTCTGAAAGATTTGAGCAATTAGATCAACAGTTTCATCTAATTTTTTTTTAGGTCATATATGTTGTTGTAGGGAAAAGTGAAAGTAATTAAAAATATTATTATACCATAGGTGGAAAAAATATATTCGCTCTGGACTGTAGACAGGAAAATGTTTACATAATTCAAAGGCAGGAAGTTTGACATTGAGTATTTTTATTGTCCAAACAGATGAAGCGAATGTCATTGTGTCCCAGTAAACGTGCTACTTCAATGATTTATGATGTATTTCAACAAATCAAAAACCTAAACTTTTTTTTTATTTCTTGGTCTAAAGTAAAGGCTTGGTTTACTGTCATGGCTCATTTTATAGAAGAATTATGGGTGGGATAATTTAGTTTATGAAAACGAAACCAGAAACAGTCTGAGTGTCATTTTTTCTGAAAAAGCTATTTGTACAAAATGTAGGTTCCGGGTCCGTTCGCCCTGAGAATTATAAATAGGATATTTAAAATAAATGAAGTATAAATGATATTTGATGGTTTAAAGAGAATTTTTGAGTCGTATCAAAAATATGTTTAACTTTTTCTAATTTTCCAAAATTATTAATTGAAATACAAGAGTTTTCATAATTAAGATATAAATTAGTCACCATACGAAATCATAAAAAAAAAACATTTTATGCTTAGAATAATTAAAATAGTTTTACCAGTGTCACATAATCGATGTTGCCACCTTTCACACCGGTCACACGAAATAGCATGAGATCAAAGTATATAGCCATCAATTAATGAAAATTAAGAGACCAGAGATACATTGTATACAATAATCCCCAATCAATAACTGTAATGATGAAATCAACAATCATTAATTTCAATTAAACATCTCCAACAATATACACTGTACCTAATAATTGCTTGAAAAGAACTTAATTAATTTCCAAAAGCTCATATTTCTTTGAATTAATACTTTTCTATATCATTACTTCTGTATTTTAAATCAATATTTTATCATGTTCATTAAAATAATTTTCAATTATCGGATCGAACGAACCCAGAACGAATGTGTCATTAGGGCGAACGGACCCGATACCCTAGTAGCCTAGGCCTAGTTGTAGACCTTGTTATTGTTTGCCTATAAATATACATGCATAAAAGATCTCGTCTCGCACTTGACTTGTATGACATTGTATTTTGGTTTTTAACAGTATGGCTAGCTTATATATCACTTGTCAGATCACAATTGGTCTTAACAAAAATAACTAGTGATTCGAAGTTATCTATATACAAATGTATAAGTAGACCAGTACTGTAGTACTGAAGTCTGAAGTATACATTGTACTACATCACATGACGATTGATAGTTTGAGTTGTGCATACGAACCTTGATCTTGGTTCCACCCAGCATATAACAACCCATTTCCGTGTGTGTTTTCGTGTTCTAAATTCATGGTTTCTACTTCTTGAATCTACATTTTTATTTCGGACTGAAACAGTAGTATCTCTATTGTTTCATGTTTTTCATGTGTATACACCCCCATTGGCCTGATCAGAAGTACTTCCTGTTTACATCAAGTTCAAGGTCGCAAACATGGAGGTAGTGGGGAATACTTTCAGAAGATTCTTGTTGAATTCTAGAAATTCTCGGGTTCTGAAGAATTGTCATGCAGCAACGTTTACAAGACTAATGTCCACTGGTATTTTTCTAAAATCTACTCGTTTTTATTAATCATAGATGTGAAGTAAAACATGTGAATAATGTAATAAATTATATAATGCTGAATTATTTTACACAGGGGAGATAATCAACCAATAAAGTTTAAAGGTCAATATAATTTGACGTACTCTTTCTCGCTTTCAATACTCTTTTCAAAAATGATAAATGTAATGTCTCAATATCCACACCTTTATGGAAGCCCCACACTTCACATCCATAATTTACAATAACTTTTTACATATGTGTCAAAAAGTGAGAACAAAGTCTCTGTATTTAAATAATCATCCTGAATTTTACTAAATAAACTAAATACAGCTTTTTTCCCTTGATTCGACAACATTTTCTGAGTATTAGTAAAAACACCGTTATAATTTGACAAAATACCAAGGTACATAAATTCATTACATATTTCAATGGATTCCCCATTAAGATACCATTTTTCTTCTGATTTAATATTACCTCGATTTCTAAAAATGACAACCTTTGTTTTCAACAAATTTACATGCAGATTGTATTCATTTGAACATACATTCACAACATTAATCATATTTTGAAGTTCATGAACATTTTCACTGAACAAAACAGTATCATCAGCATACATTAGTAAGTACAGATTGAGCATTTTTAATTCGTATGATTGACATCCTTGTTTAATTAGTTCTATTTCAATATCATTGACATACATGGCATATAAAAATGGTGATAATGATTCCCCCTGCATCAGTCCAATATTACAGCTAATAAAATCTGAAAAATTACCATCATGCTTTACACTCGATTTTAACTTGGAGTACATAGATTTAATTTATTTAATTTACTAACATACATATGTATGTCAATATTCTAAATTTGGTTCCCTGTGTGATATTTGAAATTTATGATAAATATGATGTTTTGTGTCGACCTTAGTTTTGAAGTTTTTAATTTGAGGGTATAAAAATGGGTTGCAAATACAGTCACACTTGTATTAAGAGGTCACCTTTGGACAGATGTCCTCTTAAAAGAGGTTGAATTCATATGTTATTTGCTAGGACAGGACAAAAAAAGGTGACCTTTTAACACAAGTGACTGCTTAATAGAGGTGACCGCATGGGCAGGTTTGACTGTATATGAATAATTTTTTTTTTAATTGTAGTCTTTTCAATTTAGCATATACAGTATGCCCACAGGCACAGGTGAAATACGAGATTTTTATTTAAGTATACTCAAACATCAACAAGGTCTACAACTAGCCTTTTCATTAAAGAATGACAAACTGGTCCTTCCTGGTTTAATTTAAAAAACGGCACCTTTTACCACCAATTTCTGTGCACTGTTTGAAAGATCTATTATTATGCTTCCCCTTCACCGAAGGTATTACTTATACTTAATCTTATTGACTTGTTATGTTAAAATAGATATTCTTGCATGTTGACATATGACAGATATTATTATACCCCCCGCAAACAATGTTTGGGGGGGGTATATAGGTTTCACCCTGTCTGTCTGTCCGTCTGTCTGTCCGCATAGAGGGTACATGGTTTGTCCGCGCAACTCCTCCTAAAGTTTTTACGCTAGGAAGTTTTTATATTGCAGATCATTTGTGCATACATCAAAGATGTGCATGTGATAAGAATTTTGATTTTCATGAATTTTTACCAAAAATATTGATTGCTGAACTTAGTCTGTTTTTGGTGAATTTGGCTAAAAGGGTACATGGTTTGTCCGCACAACTCCTACAGTTTTTGCGCTAGGAAGTTTTTATATTTTAGATTGTTTGTACATATATCAAAGATGTGCATGTGGTAAGGATTTAGATTTTTGTGCATTTTTACTAAAAATTTAGATTGTTGAACTTAGCCATTTTTGTGTGAATATGGCAAAAAAGGTACATGGTTTGTCTGCGGAACTCCTCCTACAGTTTGTAAGTTAGGAAGTTTTTACATTGTAGAACATTTGTACTCATATCAAAGATGTGCATGTTGTAAGGATTTTGATTTTCATGAATGTTACCAAAAAATATAGATTGTTGAACTTAGTTATTTTTCTTTATTTGTGAATTTGGCTGAAAGGGTACATGGTTTGTCCGTGCAACTCCTCTTACAGTTTTTATGCTACTACGTTTTTATTTTTGTTGAATGTGTTCAACATTATAATTTGACAAATAATATATTTTCCATGTAGACTTAGTTTTCAATAATCTTGGACACAGTCAGAGTGAAGCGGGGGGTATTCGTCCCGCTATGCGGACAGTTCTAGTTTACTAGTTGGAAAGTGACAGATGAATTTCCAACAGTACATGGACCATACATAAAGTAGGTTACCTGTAAAATTATGCTATTTAATGTAACTTAAAGCATTAATGTTACTTGTATCTTATCTGTAAAATTGTTTTCCAGGACAGTTAGAGTATATTATTAAAGATGTTAAAGGTGAAAAGAAAAATGTAGGATTCATCCAGCTGAACAGAAGGAAGGCTTTAAATGCTCTGTGTGGTGGGTTAATGGCAGAAGTCAGCCAGGCACTGAAGGAATTTGACGCAGACAAATCTATAGGATGTATTGTGTTAACAGGAATGGACAAGGCATTTGCAGGTAATTATGTCTACAGTGTAAGATATTAAAGGGGAATGAATAATTAATTAAAGAAATGGATATGTAATTTGTAAATAATTCTGTCTGAGGTGTAGGAAATTATAGGAATGGATGCAGTATTTACAAGTAAGTTTGTCTAAGATGTAGGAAATTATAGGAATGGACAATACATTTGCAGGTATCTTTATCTCAGATGTAGGGGGGGGGTTATGGTTTGCTGGTGTTTAATGCCACTTTCAACAATATTTCAGTTATATCGCAGCTGGTCAAATGTAGGAAATTGTAGGAATGGACAAGAAATTTATGGGTAAGTTAGTTTCAGGTGTAGAAGCTTATAGGAATGGACAAGACATTTACAGTTAATTTTGTCTGAGGTGTAGGAAATTAGAACTACATGTAATTATGGGTATTAGAGAATATGGTCATGTCAACAATGGACATAACACAGTTGTGCCCGGGTGGCTCAATGAGTTAGGTAGTTTGCTTACCTAACAACTCATACAGGCTATCACTATTACGGCGTGGGTTCGCGCCCAGCTTTGTAAATTACAAAAAAGGGTGCACTCGACTCACAGTTGCAAGTGGTAAAGTTTACCAGTTGCTTGCCCATGGTCAGTGGTTCCCTCCGGGTACTCGGGCTTCTTCCACCACTAAAACTGGTCGCCATGACATAGCTGAAATATTGCTGAAAGTGGTGTTAAATACCAAGAATCAAATCAAATCAGTTGTGCATACTGTAAAAACTCAAATTTTGATAGATTGATGATAACATTTTCATGTTTCAGATTTTGATGCACAAATGCACAAATATTGACCCAATGAAGACATGTAGTCTTTTATATATATATTGCTGCATTTATTTCAGGAGATTAAGATCTCTTTATGTTTTACATTTTAGCTGGAGCTGACATTAAAGAAATGGAAGGGCAGAACTTTTCTGATGTATGGTATAATAATTTTCTCTGTGAATGGAGTTCAGTACAAGAGTGTAAGAAACCTATAATAGCAGCTGTCAATGGTTATGCTGTAAGTATAGTATACATAGTTTGAAAGTTTTGTCACATATCATACCAGTCATCATCATCAATGACAGACATATCTTTATCACATGTCATATCAGACACCAGTGACAGACATAACTTTATCACATGTCATACCAGCTACCAGTGACAGACAACATTATCACATGTCATACCAGGCACCAGTGACAGACATATCTTTATCACATGTCATACCAGGCACCAGTGACAGACATAACATTATCACATTACGTAGCAGTCATCAGTATTAGATGTAACTTATCACATGTCATACCAGGCACCAGTGACAGACATAAGTTTATCACATGTCATACTAGACACAAGTGACAGACATAAGTTTATCACATGTCATACCAGACACAAGTGACAGACATAACTTTATCACATGTCATACCAGACACAAGTGACAGACATAACTTTATCAGTTTATCACATGTCATACCAGGCACCAGTGACAGACATATCTTTATCACATGTCATACCAGACACAAATGACAGACATAACATTATCACATGTCATACCAGACACCAGTGACAGACATAACATTATCACATGTCATACCAGGCACAAGTGACAGACATAACTTTATCACATGTCATACCAGACACAAGTGACAGACATAACGTTATCACATGTCATACCAGACACCAGTGACAGACATAACATTATCACATGTCATACAAGGCACTAGTGCTATAACTTTGCCACATGTCATACCAGGCACTATTATCACACATACATTGCCAATGACCTTTAAATCATATCATTTGTTCTTTGAAAGCTTCCTGAATATTAGTGTTTTTCTTTGTATGAGTTTGAATCCTGCTCAGACGAGGTGTACTTGATACAACATTATGTGATTAAGTTTGTCAGTGACTTGCGGCAGGTCGGTGGTTTTCTGCGGGTACTCCGGTTTTCTCCACTAATAAAACTGATCGGCAGGATATAACTGAAATATTGTTTTAAGTGGCGTCAACCACCATAACCCCTACTCCATCCTTTTCATGTATATTCAACTTTAAAACTTGATTTCTTTGTAAAGTCAACGATTTTGGTATTAACCAATTTTTAGAAAGCAAGAAGATATTACTGTATTTATGTTTAAATGTTCTATTTTTAGCTTGGTGGTGGTTGTGAACTTGCTATGATGTGTGATATTATTTATGCAGGAGAGAAGGCACAGTTTGGTCAGCCCGAAATAACATTAGGAACAATACCGGGTAATGTTAGATCAATTGGCATTTGTATGTTCCTACAAGTTTAAACCAGTGCCATAAGATGTGGATGATATTGCTTTTGTTTACAATAATAATGGGTTATTGTTTAGAACAGTTGTCTATGTCACTTTTAGGGAATTAAATTCTGAATAAGAGAGACATGATATTTAAAAGTTGTAGTAAATGACAGGCACATTATTATACCCCCACTCGTAGAGAGGGGGCTATATTACAATCACCTTGTCCGTCCGTCCGTTCACACTTTCGTAACAGATATCTCAGCTTCTACTGGAAGAAATGGTTTTATATTTGATATATGGCTTTGGCATGGTGACTTGTACCGTGTCTCCCCTTTCCAGGTTTACCGCACATCTACTTCCTGTTTACCGTGCAACTTACAAATGAACGAGTGGGGGTATTCTTAGCACGACGTAGCGTGCAACATCTTGTTTTGTACATAAGTGACAAGACTTTGCTTGTGACCCAATGATAAAGCTTGTGGCATTTGTTTCCTATTTTACATTGATTTTTTTCTCATGTACAGGGGCTGTGATGATCGTGATCATATGGTAGTTGGATTTACAACTACATATGCAATCAGTACCTATCGGCACTAACATTGTGAGTTTGAATCCCACTCAGGAGAGATGTACTCGATACAACATTGTGTGATAAAGTTTGTCAGTGAATTGCGACAGGTCAATAGTTTTCTCCACCAATAAAACTGACTGCCACGATTTGACTGAAATATTGTTGAAATGGCTTTAAACACCATAACCCTAACCCTCTCATGTATATTTACATTGAATTTTCTTTTCTGTGAATCTTTATACATCTATTGATTGTGGTCAACTGTTATTTTATGGTTTTGTGTTAAATATTCTATGTCAATTATTTCTTAAAACATTTATTTTACAGGAGCTGGTGGTACACAGAGGTTAATTAAAGAAATTGGTAAATCTAAAGCTATGGAATTAATACTGACAGCTGATAGAATGTCAGCAGCTGATGCTGAAAGAGCAGGTTTGTTAACCAGGAAGCACATTACTTAACCATGGATGATCAGATTTGAGTATCGGTACTTGATATAACCAAGATGAGGCCATTATAACCAGGGTTTATACCGTTAGTGGCATGTCGGTGGTTTTCTCAGGGTACTCTGGTTTCCTCCACCAATAAAACTGACCGCCATGATATAGCTGAAATATTTTGAAAGAGGAGTTAAACACCTTAACTACAACCCCAGTTTTTCTGTTTAGATATAAGTAAAATGTTCTATTTTTAGCTTGGTGGTGGTTATGAATTTGTAATGATGTGTGATATTATTTATGCAGGATGACATCAAATTTCAATCTCCAAGATAATCATATTATCAAGTTACCCTTAGTTCAACATTTTGTTTATAATCACAGCAGTCGGCTAGATCTGTAAACAGTCTCTAACAGTATGACTACGGAACATGTACAAATAAATATTTTACAATTAAATGTTTTTCCTGTATTGCTGTAATAACAATTTGTTTGTCAACCAACAAAAATATGATCGAAAATCTCTTACAATTGGGAAGGATGCAATTTTGGGTTTTATGGTTTTGTATGTAACTGGTTAATCTATCATAATCAGCAATACTACATATTTTATGTCAATTATACTGAAATTTGTTGCCCAATAATGATCGGTAGGTTATGGTGTTTAATGCCACTTTCAACAATATTTCAGTTATATCATGGCAGTCAGTTTTATTGGTGTAGGAAACTGGAGTACCTGGAGAAAACCACCAACCTGTCGCAAGTCACTGACAACCTTTATCACATAAAGTTGTATCGAGTACACCCTGCCGTGAGCAGGATACAAACTCACAACTTCAGTGGTGATTGGCACTGATTATGCAAAGGTACCATATAAATACCATCACGACCATGTCCACCTCTCAAAAATTTAATGAAGGAAACCTTAATATACCTAATTAATTGTTCACTGCACATGACATCTCAAAATGGCCTCTAGAAAGATATGCTAAATAAATAATGCTAAACTTGTTGATCACAAAACAGATTACTTCAAACAAAATGTCTTGTGTTAAAAAAAACAACCCAAGATTTGGTTGGTTTATTCACTTAATAAAAATATCAAAGAAAAATAGCATCTTGAAAGTCACCATGCATCCGATCTCTTTTCAATCATTACAAACCATAACATGAAAGGATTTACTAGCATCATATAAAACAGCAAATATAATAAAGTGGAAAGTCATCAAATGTTTTTAATATAACCAGAGATTGTCATTACTTTATTACAGGTTTAAAACAGATGTTCATTATTTTATTACAGGTTTAAAGCAGAGATTTTCATTACATTATTACAGGTTTAAATTTATGCAGAGATGTTCATTACTTTATTACAGGTTTAAAACAGAGATGTTCATTACTTTATTACAGGTTTAAAGCAGAGATTTTCATTACTTTATTACAGGTTTAAAACAGAGATGTTCATTACTTTATGACAGGTTTAAAACAGAGATGTTCATTACTTTATAACAGGTTTAAAGCAGAGATTTTCATTACTTTATTACAGGTTTAAAACAGAGATGTTCATTACTTTATTACAGGTTTAAAGCAGAGATTTTCATTACTTTATTACAGGTTTAAAACAGAGATGTTCATTACTTTATAACAGGTTTAAAACAGAGATGTTCATTACTTTATAACAGGTCTAGTCAGCAAAGTATTCCCTGTTGATCAACTAGTCGATGAAGCTATCAAAACTGCAGAAAAAATTTCTTCATATTCTAAACTGGCCACTGCTATGTGTAAAGAGGCTGTTAATGCATGTAAGTAGATTATAGGGCTAAACACAAATAATAAACAAGTAAGTTTAGAAACTGTAGCTTCTGCTGATAGTAGTGATCAACCTTAAATCTTACCCATTACAAATGTATCTAATAAAAATGAAAAACAAAAACTACCACACTGTCGGAACAGTTCCAACATTCAATAGCAAAATTGTAGAAAAAGGCCAAATTGATACCCCTAACACACAAATACATGACCACTCACTCTCCTGACTTGGTACAGGCACTTCAATCAAAAGTGGCAGGGTTAAACTAGTTTTATTGACCTAAATCTAAGTGATCTAGACCAAATACCTTTCCTCATCAAAATACTTGAGGCTATGAAGGTATTATTTGGCTCCATATTTAATGAATTTTAATGATGAAATTTTATGTGTTATATTTTATAGAAGTCATCATAACATTGATGAAAAAACTTGTTCCCAACAAATTTGATTAGTTGTAGTTCAGTGTACATCATAGAATTATGTGGACATTTCAATCATTGCAGAAGATATTGAGCAGTTGTACACCAAAATACCGGTAGTGTAAAAGTTTGGGGTTTTATTGGTGCATGACTGCACAGGTGTTTAGTTTATTGAATAACAACAAAATGTTACCAGCCTTTAGATGAAGTTTCAAGGTTTCCATGGTTTTGTCGTCTTTGTCATACAAACAATGGAATGTCAGCATATAACAAAGTAATAGGTCTTTAGATAAATGTAAAATATCCATTCAAACTTCATACAAATTTGTTGGTTTTTTTTCATTTTCCCCAAACTATTGATAAGATATTCTCTCTTCCTGAATTTTTAGATACTTTTATTACACACTGCTACTAGTACTAAAACCCAGTAAAAGGTTTAATCACAGAGGAGTCTTAGATTAGTTGACCACTATCTGATATATTATCAAATAATTATGAAGACAGGGTGAAAAGGCAAATCATTTTCAAATGTGTTTCCTTCGCTTAGAAGTGGTGTTAGTTAATCAAGCTTGCTCACAAATGGCATATGAAAAAACCTGTCAGAAGATTGATTCATAAAATTATAAACATTTAAATTGTGAATGGTTTTGTTTTTCTGATGTTCCCTAATTAATCTAGAAACAGAATGGAACTGAACAACTGCAAGCCTTCTTCTTCTTTCTTAACATTTAATCTATGATGTATTTCCGATTCTATTTTATTTATAACTTTTGTAAAGAGTGACTGTTAACTATTTCTGTTTTGGATCTGTCCTCTTATATGCTGTCTTAAATATTCTTATTATGGAAATGAGTGTATAACATTTGTATACACCAAAACGGTACAGAAATATGATTTATAGGGTCATCAACAAGATACACACACATGGAAAGTTGATTTCTGGAGATGATGGGACTATAGTCCAAATAGTTGAGTTTCAAATTTCTTTGTAACATTTTTGTTAGAATGGCATGAGCTTAGGGGTGAAATTATGTCCACACTAATTTGGTTGGCTAGTGCTAACTTACAGCAGAATTATCATTCAAACTAAATTTATAATGAATCTGTTTTTTTTTTAATTTCAGCATACCAAATGTCATTAAAGGACGGATTACATTTTGAAAAGAGAATATTTCATGCCACTTTTGGCACAGTAAGTATTAATTCATAAACACTAGATACTCTGCTTGTTTATCATGAAGCTAATATTCAGGTACCGTATTTTACGGACTATAGGTCGATATTTTTTTTCC
>MJUT01002580.1:0-13410 GCA_002080005.1 Gigantidas platifrons
ATGCGCTATATAAAAATTATGTCATAAATAATAATAAATAAATAAATATAAAATGTCTCCTTATTGATCTGTCTGTTCTATTTTTATCTTATATACATATTATGCACCTTCTACATTAGTGGTTTGATGGTAAGCGTGTTCGAGACTAATGTGGTAGATCGTGCGTTCGAGCATATGTCTGGTCTAACCGAAAACTATAATATTGGTATTTGTTGCTTCTCCGCTAAAAACGCAACACAAATGAGTAAAAGCAAAGACTCGAACCCACGGTCTACCGCACTCGAGGCTAGCACGCTACCTATTACACTACCGAACTACCGCACTCGAGGCTAGTATTCTACCTATTACACCACCGATCTACCACACTCGAGGCTAGCACGCTACCTATTACACCACCGATTTACCGCACTCGAGACTAGTACGCTACCTATTACACCACCGTTCTACCACACTCTAGGGTAGCACGCTACCTATTACACCACCGATCTACAGCATTCGAGGCTAGCACGCTACCTATTACATCACCGAACTACCGCACTCGAGGCTAGTACTCTACCTATTACACCACCGATCTACCACACTCTAGGCTAGCACGCTACCTATTACACCACCGATCTACCGCACTCGAGACTAGTACGCTACCTATTACACCACCGATCTACCACACTCTAGGCTAGCACGCTACCTATTACACCACCGATCTACAGCATTCGAGGCTAGCACGCTACCTATTACATCACCGAGCTACCGCACTCGAGGCTAGCACGCTACCTATTATACCACCGATCTACATCACTCGAGGCTAGCACGCTTCCAATTACACCACCGATCTACGCACTCGAGGCTAGCACGATACCTATTACACCACCGATCTACCACACTCGAGGCTAGCACCCTACCTATTACACCACCGATCTACCGTACTCGAGACTACCTATTACACCACCGATCTACCGTCCTCGAGGCTAACACCCTACCTATTACACCACCGATCTACCGTACTCGAGGCTAGCACGCTACCTATTACACCACCTACCTACCGTAGTCGAGGATAACACGCTACCTATTTTCACCACCGATCTACCGCACTCGAGGCTAACACGCTACCTATTACATCCACGATCTACCACACTCTAGGTTAGCACGCTAGCTATTACACCACCGATCTACCGCACTCGAGGCTAGCACGCTACCTATTACACCACCGATCTACCGTACTCTAGTTTAGCACGTTACCTATTACACCACCGATCTACCACACTCTAAGCTAGCACGCTACCTATTATACCACCGATCTACCGCACTCGAGGCTAACACGCTACCTATTACATCCACGATCTACCACACTCTAAGCTAGCACGTTACCTATTACACCACCGATCTACCACACTCCAGGCTACCACGCTACCTATTGCACCACCGATCTACCACACTCCAGGTAAGCACGCTACCTATTACACCATCGATCTACCACACTCTATGTTAGTACGCTACATATTACTCCACCGATCTACCACACTCGAGGATAGCACGCTACCTTTTAAACCACTGATGCGGTTGGGAAAACGTGAATCAGATCTATATATTGTTTTTTCTCTGTGTTGTTATGATGGAGATTGTAATGATAATTGAAACGAAATATTTCTCCGGGTACTACGGTTTCCTCCACGTTGTCTCTAGGGGTAACGATAGTGTGTTCGTGATGTCACCTGACGGAAAACGTTGTGAAATCTGCTGGAATAGATAATCCTAATGCAATCTACTTTGATAAAGTTAAAAAACTATTTAGTTGTTTATAATTATAATGGTACACTTCTCTTTATAAGGTTGAATAATCGTAAACGTTTTATTTACACAGTGGAACTTAGAGAAGTTGAGAGAGAGAAAAAAAATCACTAAGAATGAATATATACATTACATATGGCAGTTTATGGACTGGTCTTTCACCCACAAAATAATATATGGACCTCAGCTTCGCTTCGATCCATATAATATTTTGTGGGTGACATCCCGGTCCATAAACTACCATATGGCCCTCAGTGCCGTGAACTATTTGTTAAAGGTTTGTCAGTAACTTGCGGTGGTTTTCGCTGGGAAGTTCTGTTTCTTCCTCCAATAAAACTGACTGCCACGATATAACTGAAATATTGTTAAAAGTGGCGTTAAACACCACAAATCAACATATTGTTGACAATTATACTGTTTAACTTTGTTTTCCAGCGACTTCTTTATTATTTTCCGTAAATTTCTGTCTGATAATTTTTCAAAATCCAGAATACTGCACTATGTAAAGTTTAGTAACATATTTTTCCTTTGTTGTATTAGACCCTATGATCAAATGACCTCTGCTATCAATGTTAAGACAATGTGACCATTCTATCCCAATCTCCTTAGTGCTGTAGTATTTAACACATTGTCCTGTATTACTAAGTATGTGTAGCAGGTGATTCTCCTCATCTGATAGTATAATATTGCCTAATTCTGCTGTTACTAAACCCCGTGGTGTAAATGGGTGATCTCTGTCATTGATGCCATCATGACCATCATAAATGTCCACGACTCCACCCTCTCGTCATAATACTACAATCATTCCCCTGTATTCAGATAAGCTATCAACAACATAGATATTATTCTCTTTGTTTGTAGTTAGTTTAAGTGGCATTTTGAAAATGTGTAGGTTATTACAGTCCAAGTCGTAGACCATCTCTTGTTTACCACTCGTGTCCAGTACGATAACTTTTCGGTGTTCTCTCTTGGGATCGATTGATCCGTTCTCTCGTACTCCCACTATAATTTTATTATCTTTAGATATATGAAGACATTTTGTTACAAGTGGGAACACGCAAATATTTGATTCCTTGACTTTTCCAGATTTCTGTTGAATCAGTCGAAGACTGTCATGTAACGTTGACAAGACAAGTTCTCCTGATGGCGCTAATGCCAAGTCGCACGCCTATACATTGATTTTCTTATTAACGTGTATTAAGCCATCGGCAAAGTTAACATTTTCTACTAATTCGTTTTAAAAATCGCTTATCCATAACGTTCCGCCAGTACCACAAAGAATAATATCAACAAGGATCATATTAGTATTATACTGTTCTAGGATTTGTAAATTTTCATCTGTCTTGAAAGTTTCAGGAATATATTCTACAAAATGCGTAGTTATATTTTCACGGCCCATATCCGGTTTTCCGTTGGTATTATAATTTCTCGTGGATTTTCTCTCCGCTAGCGTGGTAGCAGGAGTAAGAATTGCACGTGACATTTCGTCTTTCTCTTCTTTTGTTTTCACTTGTGTTATTTTTCCGTTTAAGTTTGTACATTTATATATATTTGTTATTTTATGTAGCACGTGATTATTTGTAAGACACTCGTTGCAGACGACAACTTCACACACGTCACAAAAGAAGTAATATGTTTGTCCGTGCACTTTACACTTTATATTTGTAAGATCATTGTCCGTTTCCGATTCGGAAATTTTGTGTCCATCAATTTTGCTATTTTTTGGACCCATATTTATATTACAAACGTAAACTGGTAAGAAAATAACGAATACTTGGTCTACAAGATAGCTGTTTCGATAGTAATGTCACATATGATAGATAAACTATACTTACAATGTAGTTACTGTTAAATGTCTTCAATTTGCGTTTTACACATAAATAGTATATCTTTGACCTTGAACTTCAAATGTATATGTAATGTCACTACAGGAAAATGCTTTCCTCAATCTTTTTATGTCTAGTACACTTATGCTGCGTTCTCACTTACATTTAATGCGAGTTGAATTCGAATCCAATGCGAATCGAATACGGTAATCGCGTTCACACGTAATTATTTTATTGGCGAATCGAATTCGAATTACGTGTGAACGCAGCATTATAGTTTTACATCATTTGTTCATGTCCTTACTTGATCTGTACAAATGTACCTTTAACATGTTTGTACCTAAGGTTAAAACGCCGAGCCATTATCTTATCAGATGACGGAGAGAGCGAGAGATGGGATACACAGGCACTTGGGTTTGGATCGAAAACTATCAGTTCACATTTTGTTTTATACTATTTACAAGTCAGTTTTTCTCTACATAGGTAATTTTTTAATGATGTTTATTGTTATTGCTGTTTAGTATATCGGCGGACATAGCGTACATGACTCTGTCCTATAGATTATGGGTGTGGATGTTATACCAGATGCATTACTCCGCAATTTTTCTTCCAAGAAAATAGAAATCCTAACCCCTGTAATAAAATGGTTGGTCCCTGATATGGTTGATTTATTGATTATTGTTTACTTAGCGTCAAGACGCCAACATATCATGCATATTCATGAAGAAAACAAGTTCAACAATATGAAAATAACTATACAAATATGAAGGAGGAATGGGAAAATAGGAGCAACGACCTTAGACTGCCACTGAAAAAGTAGGGAGAACTGAGTAGGGGGAAACTGTTGCCTTCTGTAGCAGCAACAATGTGCATACTATATTTTGTCTTCTACAATAGAGGTCTTTGATGTACACGAATCGTTACAAACATACTACCCACTATGATCTACCACCAGACTTTCTGTTTTACTAGTATAACCTGACAATCCCCATTTAGGGAGCAATCCCTACCCATCTACCTTGAGACTAGCTGAGCAGCTCTGTATGACGAGCTCTGTGATCCGCCACTAAAACTCACCTCTCCATATTGAGAGGTTTTAAGGAATATTGTACATTTATTGCATGCTGGTGAGGAAAATATGGAAATTTATTCACCCAAGATTATCATATTCCCCGAGGGCATTAGGTATTAATTCACTTGCAAATTTACGATTGAGACGAATATATATTCGTCCTCTTCAACTCTTCATTAACGAACTTAAAATGGATTCCAGATTTTCAAAATTTGAAAACAATTATTTCGATTTTCCATTGACTGATCGTACCCTGCCTACAGTGATGGCTACTGGGAAAGAATATCATGAAGGGTGTGTACCTGTCTCTTCAACCCCCTGTTCAAACTATTTACACATATTCCTCCCTCAACATTGTTATGTACAGTTAGAATCAAGACACAATTATTTGATAATTATGAAATAATATCTCATAGCTATGAATTATTATTATTATCTCAACTATAGAAAAATTATTTCACGGGTTTCAAGTTTCTTCCATATATACAAAGTGTATACTAATTTTATATAGCCTAGAAAAATCACATGACAAAATACAATAACTTCCGGGTTACATGTACTGACGACTACATTGCAGGTAAATTCTTAATGTATACTCTATATTAGAACTTCTTAAACTGGCTTTAAATAATGATTTTCATGAATTTAACTTGTGTGTAAAATCACACAGAGCCTGATTTTATCTGCTTTTATTTTTCCTTTATTGATTACTAAAGACTCTCGAATTGAAAATTGTGGATTCATTAAATTGAAAACGAAACTAGATGACACACCCACATTTCTACGAGATACATGAAACCGAAGTCATTTTAATTCTTATTATTTGACGTTCTTGTGGTGATTTGAATGTTTATTTGTTAACAGTCTGTTAATCAAGCATGTTTATTTATATCATACACATTGTTTTCAAAATCTATAACGATCGCAACAGATGTCAAAAGGTCAAAATGTTGATCCATTGTGTTATCATTAAATTTAAGAAAAGTTGAAATAAAGATCTATATATAATAGTTCAAGCAATCTTACGACACAGATAAACAATCTTGTTTATGTTCAGTTTTAACTACAGTAAAACATTCTGTTGATGTTAAGTTTTAAATACAGTAGAACCGCTTGGTTTTTTTTTACTATAGTAGATCCTCTTGTTTAAGTTCTATTTTAACTACATCAGAACCTCTGTTTTCTGTTCAGTGTTATCTTTAGTAGAAACTCCTTTTATGTTACCTTGCCAAAGGCAATGTGAGCTTTTGACATCGCTTGGCGTCCGTCGTCCGTTAACTTTTCACATTTTAATCTTCTCCTCTGAAACCGCTTAGCTAAATGAACCGAACCATCTATGGAATGTCCTCTATAACGATTTCTCATTTCGTCCCAATACATTAACAAACATGGCCGCCATAGGCAATTATTGTTTCTGTTTGGTCCATTTCTAGAAGCAACCGCTTGACCAAACAAAGCGAAACTTGGTAGGAAGCATCTACGGAAGGTCATCTATAAAACAAATTGCTAATTTCATCCCGACCAGTAAGCAAACATGGCCGCCACAGGCAATTCTTGTTTCTGGTTGGTCGAGTTTTTGTTTGTTTGTTCTTGTTTATTAGATGTTGTTTAATGCCACTTTCAACAATACTTCAGCTCTATCGTGGCGTTCAGTTTTATTGGTGGTGGAATTCGGAGGACCCGGAGAAAACCACCAACCTGTCGCAAGTGACTGACAAACTTTATCACCAAATATTGTACACCTCGCCTTGATCGAGATTCGAACTCACAACATCAGTTGTGATAGACTTTGATTGCATATAGGTAGTTGTAAATCCAACTACCATACGATCATGGCCATCAGGCCCCTTGGTAGATTTCTAAGAACTTCACCATGATAAAAGACCTTCCATAAATTCCATGTCGTCCTATTCCTCTGAAACCGCTTAGGCTGTACAAAGTTTCCATGGCCGCTATAGACAGTTCTTGTTTGTGATTGGCCAATTAAAAAAATCTTCTCCGAAACCATTTGGCCAATTTAATTGAAATTAGATTCTGAAAAAAAGTTTCCTCAAAGCAGAATGACACGTGAGCGACACCTGCTAAGTCCACTGAGCCTCTAGGTTTAGTTGTTTTAGCAATAGTAGAACCTTTTGTTTATGTTTTTGGTTTTTGTGTATTTCACCAGCTTAGTCCATTTCTGATTGTGATATTTTATTCTGTATTCCTCTACTATGTATTTTTAACCTCGTTTTGAAACAAAATATTCAGTTGTAGGCATATTTATTCCTTAATAGTTGATTTAGTAAGCGTGAAATAAATATTTGACAAGTACATTCTATATATTTATTTTTATTCAGATAACATGGCGACGTGCAGTGATCTTTTATGTAGTATATGTGAAGCACAGCATACAATAAAAAATGCCGACAATTGGTGTCCAGAATGTGAGGAAGGTTTGTGTTCCGAATGCCTTAAACACCATAATGTGTCTAAATATACAAAATCACACGAAGTTATATCGATCGATAACTACCATAGAATACCCCAATCTGTGTCCAAGATAGTCCAACATTGTACAGAACATGACAGACGATACCAGATGTATTGTCCTATGCACGAAAGCCTGTGTTGTCTGCTATGTATATCTGAAAATCACCAAGAATGCGTTGGATTGCTGGCAATAGAGAACATTGTCAAAACTGCAAAGACGTCAGCTATGCTTGACAGCACTGAGCTCACTTTGAAAGACATTTCCGGTAACATGGAAAGAGTGATACGGGACAGGGAAGAGAATCTTAGAAAAATCACGGACCAACGACGAAAAATCCATAACGAGATACAAGAAGAGCGTAGAAAAATAAATGCACACCTGGATAAATTAGAAGAACAAGCAATTGGAAACTTGGATGCTGAGGAGGCGAAAATCAAATCCGAAATTGAAAACCTGCTGGAAAAACTAAACAAGAAGGCAGTAACTATCGAGATGTTACAGAGTAAATTATCAGCTGTGAAACTTTACGCGTCTGATCTACAGACATTTCTGGGAGGAAGAACAATCTTACGTGAAGTTGAGGAGGAAGAGATGTATGTAACAACGTTACTGGAGGATAATAGTTTACAACAAGTTAATTTGTGTTACCGACCTGAAGAAAAGATGGTGGCAATAAACAATATTGAAATCTTTGGTTCGGTATGTAGAGAAACAAACCCTCCGGCTATAAATATAAAGAGAGGAAAAGATAAACAAGCCCAGATAATGACCATTACACCACCAGCAAGGAATGTGTCAATTCATGATATAAATCTGGTATTGTTGAGAAAGAAAGAACGTCTTTGTAATACAATCACAGGATGTACTATTACTCCAAATGGTAAGTTTATATTTACTGATTATGGCTCGAAAGGCTTACATATCCGAAATGAAGAATTTACATCTGACAACTTAGATGTAGAACTACCTGCCATCTCTAAACCTTACGACGTGACTTGTATTGATGATACAAGGTTAGTCATTTCAACTGGAAATCACCAACAAATTATCATCATAAACATTGCTTCTAAGAAGACTGAGAAAATAATTAACACTTCTAACTGGTGTTATGGGATAACACAGAACGAGGGATCATTATTGTTTTGTGAGCACACGAAAGGTGTTTCAAGAGTACAACTATCTGACAACAGTATATCACTGTTAGTTAAACAAGATGGACATCCTGACTGGGCGTATATTACAGCGTCTGGAGACAACATATACCATACAAATCATATAACCAATACAGTCAGCTGCCACAAGATAAATGGCGATAAATTATGGGAATTCCAGGATGTAGCTATTATTAAAAATCCACGTGGTGTAGCTGTTGATAGACATTTGAATGTTTATGTTGTCTCTTGGAGTAATAATAGTGTGGTCGTGATATCACCTGATGGAAAACGTTGTAGAACGGTGCTCGGGAAATCAGATGGATTAAACTTTCCTTATGCAATCTGCTTTGATAAAGTAAAAAACAACTTAGTTGTTTGTAATTATAATGGAACAGCTTTTCTGTATAATGTTGAATAATCGTAAATGTTTTACACAGTAGAACTAGTGGAACTTTAAGAGAAAAAAACAATTTTTGTAAAATAAGGTCACTGACCAAGATATATCACTTCTGGTACTTGATTCATGTTGCCCGACGGTAAGAAACCGCTATAGTATAAGTCCAGACTTCAAAAGGACCCCATCAAAACACGAACAAAAAAACGACGCTTGTTTCTGCTCTTTTTAGACAATTTGGCATTTGTTTGGGCTTTTTTACACAATATGCGTACACTGTTTATATATACATATACATGTACTGGTATTGAAATATACCATAAATATTTCTATCTTTAAGATGACTTGTTATTTTTGCTAATTCTTTGGTCCATTGTTTTCCAGCCATTATTGTCTAGTCTTCTTCAAATTATAATGTTGTTTGCCATTTTCTTGTAAATTTACAGATACAACATGTACTTCCTTACAACATATCAGATATTTTATTAGATTTAATAATAAAACACTCTTCAGTAATAAAAGATTAATAATGAAATTATTATCTTGCGCTCAACTGGCCAAAAACCATGTAAGAAGAGTTTGGAGATACCAGAGGGGTAATCAGAATCCGTATATCGAAGAAGAACAGACAACGCAATGGCCAAAAGAAAGAGGATAAACAACGATCTACAAAACATACACATAAAACTAAAGATTGAGTAACACGTTTACAATCACTTGTAGACAACTTCATGGGTATCGTCATTATGCATCACCTATACTCAGAGGTCAGAGGGGCCGCTTGGTTGTGCTTGTATGATAGTTGGATTTACAACTACATATGCAATCAGAGGCTAACGTGAGTTCGAATCTCTCTCAAGCTAGGTGTACTCGATACAATATTAGGTGATCAAGTTTGTCAGTGACTTCAGATCGGTGGCATTCTACAGGTACTCCGTTTCCTTCCCCAATAAAACTGACCGCCATGATATAGCTGAAATATTGTTGAAAGTGGCGTTAAACACCCCAACCATATTCTCTGATGTTTCACTAAATGATCGCCTACTATTTATACAGAAGCAGATCGGTATGAATTACAATACCACAAAACTATATTCAATAATACATTGTTCAAAACTGAATTATTCGTACAACTCGTGTTTTGAAATCCAGATATGAATCAGAATCCAAACAATGTTAATGTAATTACTTAGATATTTCCTATTAGACTTATCAAACCTGTTAGCATTAAGAACGATGACAAAGATAAACGTTCCCTTCTTATACTTTCGTTTGTCCCTGAAAAGCCGTGATGCCATTAACATAGGCAATGTCCTTTATAAAAAATCAGTCAAATATAAAATGTCTCCTTATTTTATCAGTCTGTTCCATTTTATCTTACATGCATATTATACACCTACTACATCAGTGGTTTCATGGTTAGAGCGTTCGAGACGAGTGTGATATAACGTGTTCGAGCCTAGGTCGGGTCAGACCGAAAACTATAATATTGGTACTTGTTGCTTCTCCGCTAAACACGCAGCACTAATGAGTAAAAGCCAAGACTCAAACCCACGATTTACCACACCCGAGGCTAGCACGCTACCTATCACACCACCGATCTACCACACTCGGGGCTAGTACGTTAGCTATTACACCCGAGGCTAGCACGCTACCTATCACACCACCGATCTACCACACTCGGGGCTAGTACTTTACCTATTACACCAGAGGCTAGCACGCTACCTATTACACCACCGATCTACCGCACTCGAAGTTAGTACGTTACTTATTACTCCACCGATCTACCGCACTCGAGGCTAGCACGCTACCTATTACTCCACCCATCTACCGCATTCGAGGCTATCATGCGACTTCATACACCACCGATCTACCACACTCGAGGCTAGCACGCTACCTATTACACCACCGATCTACCACACCCGAGGTTATAGCAGGCTATCTATTACACCACCGATCTACAGCACTCTAAGCTAGCACGCTAACTATTACACCACCGATATACCACATTCGCGGTTAGCACGCTACATATTACACCACCGATCTACTACACTCGAGGCTAGCACGTTACCTATTACTCCACCGATCTACCACACTCGAGGCTAACACGATACCTATTACACCACCGATCTACAGCACTCGAGGCTAGCATCTACCTATTACACCACCAATCTACAGCAATCGAGACTAGCACGTTACCTATTACACCACCGATCTACAGCAATCGAAGCTAGCACGATACCTATTACACCACCGATCTACCACACTCTAGACTAGCACGTTACCTATTACTCCACCGATCTACCGCACTCTAGGTTAGCACGCTACCTATTACACCACCGATCTACCATACTCGAGGTTAGCACGCTATCTATTACACCACCGATCTACCACACTCTAGGCTAGCACGTTACCTATTATACCATCGATCTACCACACTCGAGGATAGCACGTTACCTATTATACCACCGATCTACCACACTCTAGGCTAGAACGTTACCCATTACTCCACCGATCTACCACACTCGAGGCTAACACGATACCTATTACACCACCGATCTACAGCACTAGAGGCTAGCACGCTACCTATTACACCACCGATCTACCACACTCGAGGTTAAAACGCTATCTATTACACCACCGATCTACCACACTCTAGGCTAGCACGTTACCTATTATACCACCGATCTACCACACTCTAGGCTAGCACGTTACCTATTACTCCACCGATACACCACACTCTAGGCTAGCACGTTACCTATTACTCCACCGATCTACCACACTCGAGGCTAACACGATACCTATTACACTACCGATCTACAGCACTCGATGCTAGTATGCTACCTATTACACCACCGATCTACCACACTCAAATTTAACACGCTACCTATTACACCACCGATCTACCACACTCGAGATTAACACGATACCTATTACACCACCGATCTACCACACTCGAGGTTAGCACGATACCTATTACACCACCGATCTACAGCACTCGAGGCTAGTACGCTACCTATTACACCACCGATCTACCACACTCGAGGTTAACACGCTACCTATTACACCACCGATCTACCACACTCGAAATTAACATGCTACCTATTACACCACCGATCTACCACACTCCAGGTTAACACTCTACCTATTATACCACCGGTCTTCGGCACTCGAGACTAGCACTCCATCTATTACATCACCGATCTATCACACTCGAGGCTACTACGCTACCTATTACACCACCGATCTACCGCACTCGAGGCTAGTACGCTACCCATTACACCACCGATCTACCACACTCGAGGTTAACACGCTACCTATTACACCATCGATCTACCACACTCGCGGTTAACACGCTACCTATTACACCACCGATCTACCGCACTCGATGTTAGCACGATACCTATTACACCACCGATCTACCACACTCTAGGCTAGCACGTTACCTATTACTCCACCGATCTACCACACTCGTGGCTAGCACGATACCTATTATACCACCGATCTACCGCACTCGATGCTAGCACGATACCTATTACACCATCGATCTACCACACTCTAGGCTAGCACGTTACCTATTACTCCACCGATCTACCACACTCGAGACTAACACGATACCTATTACACCACCGATCTACAGCACTCGAGGCTAGCATCTACCTATTACACCACCGATCTACAGCAATCGAGGCTAGCACGTTATCTATTACACCACCGATCTACCACACTCTAGACTAGCACGTTACCTATTACTCCACCGATCTACCACACTCTAGACTAGCACGTTACCTATTACTCCACCGATCTACCGCACTCTAAGTTAGCACGCTACCTATTACACAACCGATCTACCACACTCGAGGCTAGCACGTTACCTTTTACACCACCGATCTACCATACTCGAGGTTAGCCCGCTATCTATTACACCACCGATCTATCACACTCTAGGCTAGCATGATACCTATTACACCACCGATCTAGTACACTCGAGGCTAACACGCTACCTATTACACCACCGATCTACAGCACTCGAGGTTAGCATGCTACCTATTACACCACCGATCTACCACACTCGAGGCTAGCACGATACCTATGACACCACCGATCTAGCACACTCGAGGCTAACACGCTATCCATTAGATACGATAACGTAACCCTCATTCCGCTTGTGCTCCATTTAGGGTTACGATTCGATCCCATTCAACGTATGGGAGCAAATTAAAATTTTCGTTCAGTGAATATTTCAACTTTCTTTTTGTATATCTGGTCATAACTTATTATTCCCTACAATGTTTAAGTAATGGTGATACGAAATAAGTGTTACAATACCTGTTTCTACCTTCACGATCGATTTCGTATTCGAAAATTGTATCTTGTCCGTCATAACACCTTACGTAGACTTTCGCGGTACTTGTAATGGGCAGAGCCTATCCATATATGTGAATCTGAATGCCAAATATGGAAAACTTTTACTACGATGTTTACAACCGACATCTAAATAAGGATATCTCCAAAACGAGTCATGTGCACGTGAAATAGCAACTTGTAAACAAAATGTTTGACAGAAAGAAGATTTCATGCATTCAAATTTTCAGATGGATATAAGTCTACCATGGATTAATGCAGCGTTTACTTAACACCTCAAGGTTTACCTAAATATATTTATCTTTCACCCCCGTTAAGTTTTCCAACCACTTACAACGGAA
>MJUT01002581.1:29928-42641 GCA_002080005.1 Gigantidas platifrons
CGGTCTAGCAAGAGCAATGGAAATGACAATGAATTTTAGGAAAATGTACTAGGGATGAAATGGGACCCTTCTGTCAGCCTTAAAAGGAAAATAAAGAATAACAACGTCGATGTATTAATGCGTTTTTTCTGCAAGATAAACACAATATTAATGCAGTGTCTTAAAATATAAAGTTTATGTATATTCAGCATACAACTTGTGAAAGGCTCGGCCAACCTCGCTTTCATGCCAGTTTTTAATCCTCATACACATAAACTTTATACTTTAAGACACTGCTCTAATATTGTCTATATCTATAGTTTTTTCCACCAATTTACAGAAAAAACATCAGAGGAGAATATCTAAGTGTAATTTTTTAACATTAAAAGATTTTATGATGTCACATGCGATCACACTCCATATGCTTCAAACAATCTCCACTGAAAATGTGATATTCCTGTAATAAATAGAACTGAAGTACATGTTAATGCTATAGCTATAATTAACTATTCTATCTGAAATTTAAAAAAAAAATCAAATTTTAATTGAATGGCATCAGAATTAGATACTGTAGGTGACCTGCATTTTGTACAACTGAAAAAAAACACCTTATGATTATCATTAAAAAATCTACAATATATATCTAAAGATTAAAATGATTTCAACTACAATGTATTGTTTGTTACCTGAAGGGCAATTTGTACAACTGGTAGATAGAGCTGGAGCATATGTCCCTGCTGAACATGGATTATGGACAACTGCAGGATTCGAGCATTCAGAACCAGCAGGACAATTGAGGCAAGATGATTGGCCTCCAGAGTCTTGGTAGGTTCCAGGGCCACATGCAATACAGGATATTGCTTTAGCTGTGGAATAATTCCCTGCTGAACATGGATTATGGACAACTGCAGGATTCGAGCATTCAGAACCAGCAGGACAATCGATACATGAGGATTGGCCTCCATTGTTTTGGTAGGTTCCAGAATCACAGGGAGTACAGGTTATTGCCTTAGCAGCTGAATATGTTCCTGCAGAACACTGGACTGGACTAGCAGCAGAATTTGGACACTTTGAACCTGCAGGACAATCGGCACATGAATCGGCACCAGCACTATTAGCATATGTCCCTGATGCACATTCTTTGCAGCTAATTGATTGAGCAGTGGCATAGGTACCAGCCAGACACTGCACTGGAGCCAGAGTTTTATCTGAACACTGGTGGCCAGCTGTACAGGGACTACATGATGACTGTCCTGTACTATTCTGATAATCTCCATCAGAACATGCTGTACAATATGTAGCTGATCCAGTTGAATATGTCCCTTTTGCACATGGTGTTGCAACGGTTGTATCTGAGCATTGTGATCCTGAGGTACAACTATTACATGAAGTCTTACCAGTACTTGTTTGGAATTCTCCTGCAGGACATACTGTTGCTGCTGTCATCCCATTACTCGGACATTTATGACCTAAAAAGAAACAATATTTATCTTTAGTGAAGAATAGTGTTTAACTTGATATCTAATTATCCTGTATAAAAAATGTGTAATACAGTAATCCCTCTCTTATAAGGACACTCTTACCAAAAGCCAATCCTTTTATCCTGTATAAAAATGTGTAATACAGTAATCCCTCTCATATAAGGACACTCTTACCAAAAGCCAATCCTTTTATCCTGTATAAAAATGTGTAATACAGTAATCCCTCTCATATAAGGACACTCTTACCAAAAGCCAATAATTTTATCCTGTATAAAAAATGTGTAATACAGTAATCCCTCTCATATAAGGACACTCTTACCAAAAGCCAATCCTTTTATCCTGTATAAAAAATGTGTAATACAGTAATCCCTCTCATATAAGAACACTCTTACCAAAAGCCATCCCTCTTATCAGGCCAGTTTTCAGATGTAGTGAGATAGTAAAATATTACTAAATTGTCCCTCTGAATAAAGGCCACCTTTTCCTTGCAGTTGGAGTGGCCTTCTGAGAGGACGACTACTGGATGCAATTTATTTTATAAACTACAAGGGTTCACTCCGGGGCATTGATATAGAATCTAGATGCTAGGTGTGGTCATTTGTGGCTTATTTCAATGTAAATTTTCAGAATCTATCAATTGTCCCCATCTCACTCTTGTATCTATCAAAAATTCCTCCATGGCTGCATCCGAGCCCAACCTTTGAATATTGTTTGTAAATATGTTCTCATCATCAAAACAAGATGTTGCATGCTACGTCGTGCTAAGAATACCCCCACTCGTTCATTTGTAAGTCGTATGGTAAACAGGAAGTAGATGTGTGGTTAACCTGGAAAGGGGAGACAGGGTACAAGTCACCATGCCAAAGCCATATATCAAATATAAAATCATTTCTTCCAGTAGAAGCTGAGATAACTGTTACGAAGTTTTCATTAGGGAAAACATGAAAAATTATAATTCGCACTGTAAACAGGAAGTAGATGTGCGGTAAACCTGGAAAGGGGAGACACGGTACAAGTCACCATGCCAAAGCCATATATCAAATATAAAATCATTTCTTCCAGTAGAAGCTGAGATATCTGTTACGAAAGTGTGAATGGACGGACAAATGGACGGACGAACAAACGGACGGATGGACGGACAAGGTGATTGCAATATAGCCCCCTCTCTACGAGTGGGGGTATAATAACTGAAATATTGCTCACAAAACATAACAAACAAAATATATATTGATGCATGAAATCACACATAACTAGTTTGAAACATCCCCTCAATATACAAAATGTACACAGCACTTAGACACTGAAGTGTTAAATTCCAAACAATGGCTGACTTTTTCTGAAAGGGATTTTCCTATGGTATTCATTGAAAAAACCCTTTCCACATATAAAAAATAGAAACACTTTTTTTGGACCTTGGGGTATCCTTGTTTGGCAATGGATAGAGTTACAATCCCCAAAATTAATCCCCACCTTTATTCTGTGCCAATAATCTGTTTGTTAAAAAGTGCAAATGTATCAGTCAACAAGAATACATGCTAAAATGCTTTATATAAGAGTATAATCTCTAACAAGAAGAATTTGAAATTGAAGATCTCATCTTTAACCTATTTGCTTAAATTTTCTAATATTGTATTTATTATGGTGCTTAAGACTCTTACCTGCAGGACAAGTCTGACATGTCGTATGTGCCCCTGACTTGTAATTTCCTGCTGTACAGTCTTGACAACTTGTTTTACCACCATTAGATTCTTGACCATCAGCACACGCTGTACAGATANCTGAACCAGCAGAACTGTACTCTCCTGTATTACATGCTACACATGCTGCCGAGCTTGTCTGACCAGTGTTGGGGTTTGCAGTGCCTGCACTACATGCTGTTTTACTTCCAGTCCCATCACAACTGAAAAATAAAGGGTTTTTTTTTATTAAATTTTGTAAGACAAAGTATAGAATTATGTATACTGGTACTGTACCCCTCATTTGACCAGTTTGTGTTTCTTTCTGCATGGGGGAGGGTTATTTAAGGTAAAATCGTTTACGGTGGTGAAGCTGGAGTTTGAAAAACAGCCCCACATTCATATGTTACCTCATCATGAAAAGCATATATCTATTCATATATTGGAAGTATCAAAACTATACCTATTCATTTAGTGATTGGTTGGTTGGTTGGTTTGGTTTATGGTGTTTAATGTCACTTTCAACAATATTTCAGTTATAATTATATTGTGGCGGTAAGTTTTATTGGTGGAGGAAACAGAATACCTGGAGAAAACCACCGACCTGCTGTAAGTCACATATTATATCAAGTACACCCCACCGTGAACAGGATTCTAACTCACAACTTCAGTGATAATAGATACTGATGGCACAGGTAGTTGTAAATCCAACTACCATACAATCACGGCCACGATGGCCCCTGTGACCCACTGAGTCATTCATATATGAGACTAAAATGCAATGTAAATAGGCATAGATCAATTTAGCACCTTATCATGTTAAATTATCCAATAATTTTATAAAAGGATTTGTCATGATAATAAAGAATCTGTATGGGCTAGTAGAGATGTGACATGTTGATATATCATAGCAAAAAAATCCCCACCCATTGGTATATTGAAGTGGAAAATTTACAATCCAATCATATATTTGATGTGGAAATCCATTGATTTGTTTTTGAGTATGAACAATAAAACATGTTTATATATATTTGAAAGCTGAAAAAGTTTACCCCTTCCAGCGACATGTCTGTATATATGTATATATATCTTTATATAGGAAGTGATCCCCTCCCCTCCCCAATAACTTTCATTTTATCCATAATCAATTCATAAACTGAAAGACCATGCAACTTTGTAAACCTGTTTAGTTGTGTTCAACAACTGCTAAAATTGTAAAGGATGTATTTTTAAAGGAGTAGTGTTTTTTTTTCTTTTCAAAAGGAATTGGGGAGTATCTTCATAGGTTTTAGAAGGAATGGGGAAGAACTACACATAGAAGGTAGTATTACCAGGGCTCTCTCTACTTCCTGAGAATTATGTAACAACAACATCACATTTTTAAAACTAAACTACCGGTACTTTTTTTTATAACATGAACCAAAATAAATTTAATAACTCGTTTGTAAAATATCTATATAATTTCACCCAACACAGCATTTGTCAAGAACTGGCAGTTTAATAAATTAGATATATGTACAAAACATACATGTAGCTATCAAACTTACAGGTACATTGTATATCACTTATGTCTGGTAAAATTTGAAACAAAAATCACATTTATAACATAAATATATGTCTTATGACTTCATTTGGTTTATAACAGATAAAAATGTTTAAAAAGGTTTTTCTACTGAAATGCATGTATGCAAAGGTATTTCAAGTTTTTAAATATGATCAGGACAATTTCAAGTATTATTACCATCTCCTTATCAAATGATAGGACTCTTCAACTAAAGTTGTATAAAAGGATATAACATTGCACTTAATGTAATGTTTTTAACTTAAACTTGACCTGAATAAGATAAATGATTGGGAATTGATAGCTAATTAAGTCAAACAGGTTTTCTTTGTTACAATCACAGTCAAACTTCCCCATGAGGTCACTTCTATTAAGTAGTCACCTATATTGAAAGGTCACCTTTTATTGTCCTGTCAATATAAAATATAGAAAATTTCACATGAATTGAACCTCTTTTAGAGATAACTTGTCTTATAAGGCCAATTTTTCTTTGTCCCAAAGGTGACCTTTTAATACAGGTTTAAATGTACATTGTATATATCACCTGAAACTGCATCTTTGGTGTAATGGTTAGTGTGGTCACCTCAAAGACGTAGGTCGTGGGTTCGAGCCCTCTTTGGGTCAAACCAAAGACTTTAAAATTGGTATTTGCTGCTTCTCCACTGAGCACGCAGCATTAAAGAGAGAGAGAGAGCAAAGACTTGTTGGCTCAGAATCAGGATAATGTGACCGAGTGGGGCAACAACTCTATCCGCAGACTGTTGTTTCAGTGGGCTAGCACTATAAAAAAAAGTGTATTGGTCTAATACAAAGCAGACCTCATCATCATCATCTCATTGAAAATTAACTTGTTCTTGACATGATATACATGTAGGTGAAAAATTGCTGAGTTGGCATTAAGCATCAATCACTCACTCACTCACTATAGATCACCTGAATGTTGACCAAGCTAGTTCAATCTTGCTGCTAAATTATTATAAAATAAAAACGTGGACATCTCATTTAGTGTGAATAACCTTCATCAGGAATGCTCAGTCAAAACATTGGTAAACCAAATAATTCTAAGAATTTTAATTTGAATTTTTGGTGTTTAATGCCACTTTCAGCAATATTTCAGCTATATCATGGCGACCAGTTTTAGTGGTGGAGGAAGCCGGAGTACCCGGAGAGAACCACCAACCCTGGGCAAGCAACTGGTAAACTTTATCACTTGCGGCTGCAAGTCGAGTGCACCCTTTTTTGTAATTTACAAAGCTGGGCGCGAACCCACACCATATTGGTGATAGGTCTGTATGAGCTGTTAGATCCAACGACCTAACTCATTGAGCCCCTAAATAATTTTAAGATATGTAGGAACTAGTAAACCAAAGAGCTCTAACAGGATGGGCAAAATCATCGAAGGTTACTATGTCATTTAAAGAGATTTTTTATTTTTAATAATAAAGTACATAGCCATTTCAAATGTTAGAGTGTGATGGTCAGACATGACTTGGATATAGTGGTTATGATATTTAATGCCACTTTCAACAATATTTTAGTCATATCATGGCGGTCAGTTTTATTGTTTCGGAAATAGAAGAAAACCACCGACCTGCCACAAGTCATTGGCAAACTATGACATAATGTTGTATCGAGTACACCTCGCCATGAGCAGAATTCAAACTCACAACGTTAGTGGTAACAGGTAGTTGTAAATCTAACTACCACACGATAGATACAATTTGAAAAAAATCCCAGCTAAGTTTGATTTATTTTGTCAAGTAGTTTCTGGGGATTCCAGAGAAGATTAAAATGTGAAAACTATCAACACAGGCAACAGTAATGAGTGGGATTCGAACTCACAACTTTAGTAGTAATAGACACTGATTACAATGTCAACCATTTTTGCTATCCAAGAAAATGTTTTGTAAAACCAAAATGCATAATTTATTCCTTAAAATCCAAAGAACTGGTATTTTGATTTGGTTTTCAAGAACATACATATAATTAACTGTGTTGGTCATGGTTGTGGTTATGGTATTTAATGCCACTTTCAACAATATTTCAGTTATATTATGGTGGTAAATTTTATTGGTGGAGGAAACCAGAGTATGCGGAGACAACCACAGACTTGCACGTCACAGACCAGCTTTATCACATAATGATGTATTGAGATCACCTAGCCTGAGTGGGANATTGCATAGGTAATTGTAAATCAAATGAGTTATAAAAACTTCAAATAAAAAAAAATCTATTACTCCCCAATTTATTTTTAATTAGAATCAAATAAAATAGAATAAACAATATGATATGTTCCCATGCAATTAATCTGGTTTCATGGATCATTAAAAATTGACCATTGGACTTTCAGATGAACTTCTCAATTATTAAATAATAATTTAGAACTAAACCCTATGGTTGAACATTCAATATCAAAACCTGATTGACTTGTGTCTACTATGAAATCAACATCAAAGACGGAATTCATAGGGTCGGCCTTTCAGAATTAGAAAATCAAATATTGCAGTTTCCAGCCGAATATTGACATTATTATAAGGTTTTATGGTTGTTTACGACTTGACATACCATATTATAGAAGTTTTTATTTTATGTGAACTGGTCACATGCTGAGGAAATATGTAAATACTCCACTAATAAACAACATGGTCCAATAATTAATTTTTCTGGAGAGAGAAAAACATGCATGGTTGGCTTATGGGTGTTAAATACAGTGAAACCTGTCTAAACCAAACCCTGAGTAAACCGAAAACCTGTCTAAACTAAACCCTGTCTAAACTAGGTGTCAATGTAATTTGAATCTGTGTAAAACAAATATCTGTCTAAACTGAACACAAAAATTGAGTTGAAAAACTTGGAATTTTCAGCCAAAACGTTATTCAGAATAAGAATACATGCACCATCAAGGGCATTTAGATTCAGATGGTAAATATGCATAATTTTTTTTTTACTTTGAGTAAATAAATTAAATAAATTTCCTTCCATTCTTAAATGTTTTAAAGTTAATTCAATTTGTTGCTTTCAGAAATGAAAGTGTTTATGGTTGAAAAAAATAGAGGAAACCTCTTGCCCTTGCACCTTCATTTTCTAGCAATGAAAGTTCTCATGGGGGGAAAAAAGGATACAGGGCCCCACAGGCCCATACACAGGGGGGGTGCGAGGGGTGCGAACGCTCCCCCTCTCCTCCAAAAAAAAATAAAAAATTACAAACAAATTATAAAGCATTGTATTTTGATGTTCTTTTTCATGTACACAATTTCTGCAACGTGCATCAATGACTGAACAAAGACTTACAGGATTAGCATTGATGCACATACATTATGATATAAAGGTTGAATTAGAACTAGTGGTAGATCATTTGGCAAAAAGAAATCCAAGGAAAATGGAACTTAAAATTTTAAACCTGATTTTTGACTGCTAATCAATTCATTTCAATCATATGTCTAACTGAACATTTTAAATATAATTTTGTTCTTATGTTTTGAAAATACCTTCTGCATCAATTTATTATATCCCCCGCAACGAAGTTGGTATACTGGTTTCACCATGTCCGTCCGTTTGTCCATCCGTCTATGTCGTACGACAACTTAAGTTGTGTTTCTTAGAATCTTTTAAAATTTTATCAGCTGTTTACTGGTGAAGAGAGGAGGATCCCTTTCATTTTTGACGATTTTCACTTTTGCCGTTCCAGAGTTATTGGACTTGATATGACAGAAAAAAGCATTTTTACTCTATGTCGTATGATAACTTGAGTAGTGTTTCTCAGAATGTGTTGAAATTTTATCAGCAGCTTACCGAGGAAGAGAGGAGGATCCCTTTCATTTTTGACGATTTTCACTTTTGCCGTTCCAGAGTTATTGGACTTGATATGACGGAAAATAGGATTTTTACCCTATGTCGTATGATAACTTCAGTAGTGTTTCTCAGAATATTTTGAAATTTTAGCAGTAGTTTACTCATGAAGAGAGAAGGGTCTCTTTCATTTTTGATGATATTCACTTTTATTGTTCCAGAGTTAGGGACCTTACATTTTGTACAATGTCATAGGAAAATTTTAGTAATGTATGATGGAATCTGGTGAAGCTTTACTAAATAATCATTGGCTGGGTAATAGAGGAGGGTCCCTTTCATTTTTGGTCGGAACAATCAGTAATGTTTTGGTTATGGAAATAGGTTGGACAGATGTGGGGAGTGGGGGTATATCTTAGTGAGCTGTGCTCACAGTAATACTAGTTAACTTTTAAGTTAGGAATATATAGTTCATATTAAAGTCTCATTGGTGCAATACAGCCTGTTATCACAGAAGTTTCATTATGTTCATATCACAATATATTTTGTATATTTCATTCCATGATCTGTTGTCATATGGGTCATTTTCAAACAAATCTCGCCTTTCCTGTCCAACTATGTTAAAAAATTATTTTGATACGAAAGCATTAATTTTTCGTGTTTAAACAAAAGTTTGCATTATTTTCGAGTCGGCACATCTAAAATGAATACGATTTACTCCTATTAACCCAAAATAAAATAATTTTTGAAGCTCATTTTTAGGGCAATTTATGAGTGTCCAGGATGAAGGTGTCATGTTTGCAAATAATTTTTCAATGATTTTTAGTATGTTTTCAGGTTGGCAAAATGAATTATTTGAATCATTTTTAAATTAATTTTAACAAGAAAGTAAAGTCTTGAAGTTATTTTTGTATTTGTCTATAAAAAACAAAATTATGCTGGCGTCCTCGAAATGCATGTCTATCCTGTTACCGATACAAGATCTACACAACAATGATTTCTCCCTGCAAATACGGAACTCTTCTATGGTGACCCCAGAAGTACACAGCGTCTTCAAAATGCCAACCAGAACGTTAGAACGTTAGGACGTTTCGCACAATATTGTGTCCAGTGAAAAATGGTGTCAATGTCTTGATAAAAAAAGTCTAGGATTTCAGTGTTATAAAGCAAAATTCAAATATGCATATATCTAAATAAAGCCTAAAACAACGCGCTCCTGTCTGGCTATTATTCCTAAGTTCCTGATAATTTATTCTAATTATTTCAGTGTTCAAAGTTGTACTCTTACGCTAATATTTTGCTGTCCGACGTCACAGTTTGAAGTTCAGAAAATTGGGTTTTCGTTGGTTTCTTGGTAGACTCGACTCCGAAATGCGTGCAATTTTACTACAAGAAAGTACCCATAAAACAGATAACATCTATAGGCAAAATGCTAAAATCGAGTTTTCCTTTTTGTGACAGTGACCAAATTGCTATGTCTAGCCACAATGTCCAAACGTCGCTTTTTAGATTTTTTCGACGAGATGCCACTATTTGAGTAGACACTATAAATAAAATACAAATGAGAAATAACAAACTATATATCATGGAAGAAAGTTCCCATACCTGGCTAAAATATACATGTAGAATGTGCAAGGTTTGCTTGTTCATTAGATTTTTTGCCCGACTTTTCCATGTCTAGCCAAAATGTCCAATATGGCAAAAAACCTCACACTTTTTTTATATATCATTGCCATTTGCATAACGTCAGCAAGTTAATAAATTAATAAAATCTATAATTGTATTTACAAATCCGAATAAAACTTAGAAAAACAAATAAAAAGCACACCACAATTTAAATACAACAATAGGTGATAAAAACGTAAAAGAACAGAACAAAATAAAACAAAACGAAAATGACAAACAAATTAATAACTAAGTAAATAAAACACAGGAAATCATACAAACAAAACAAGAAAAAGTTTAAATAAATACACGAAAAAAGAATAAAATGAATGCTAAGGAAATTTATTCAGATAAAAAATAGATATTTTTGTTACAATTCAAAGAAAAAAATATATCATCTATTGCAAGCAAAAATGAAACGTTGCTGTGTTTTCAAATAACGTTAAAATAAGCACATTTAACTTGTTACACTGCATGATGCAATATCGTGCGAAACGTCTAGAAGACACGGGAACAAAATTATAACAAGAAAAGTTAATAAAAATGTCTATCATGTTACCAACAAATTCATACCTAAACACGAAATTACATCCTTAAAAGGGTCCCTAACTGTTTGAAAACAAAGAACACTAAACCAAAAAAGCAAACACCGATTTACGGGGAGCAGTTATTTCATTACAGTATCAATAAACATATAAATTTGTCTATCCTGTTATCCTCATGAATAAAGTAACAGGATAGACTGATTTGGTAACAGGATAGACAATTGTGTATCTGCGAACCTAATCAAATAGTTGAAAGTGTGTTATGATATGTACTTTAATTACAAGGTGTGAAACATTTCATACTTCACCAAAAAAGCAAACACCCATTTACGAGGAGCAGTTATTTCACTACAGCATCAATAAACATATAAATTTGTCTATCCTGTTATTGTCTATGCTGTTACCATGTAAAGTAACACGATAGACTGATTTGGTAACCGGACATATAGATGTCCGTTCCTGTTACCATAAACAATATCGTTTTACTAAACTTATATGTAGCAAAGGCACTTCATATTAGATTGATTCAAAAGACAAATATATACTGAATGTTAGGAAGTGCTTCAATTGGATTTGTATTGCCTGTAGTCGTTTTTACAGCAATCAAAAATGTATGTTTAGCCGTTTTTTTCAGTATGCAATCTTAAGTACATTTATATTTTGTTACTGCAAAGAAATTAAATATTTTTAAATTTTTTCTGAAAGACCACTAACATATCTTTGAGAAATAAGTTACATATTTTACACAATTTGTCAAAAAGTTCTCTTGACTTTGGTAACAGGATAGACAAAATAATGCACCATCTGTCGAAAATTTGTCGATAATATGTTCATATAATGCCATTAAGATTACATATTTTAGTATGTTGTTCAAGAAGTATCATTTGTTTTGTTCGTTTAATAAATATGATGTTTTAAGCAAATTGTTTTTTTTCAACCTTGCAATTTCAAAAGGAGACATTTTTTGAAAATGACCCATATACAGAGTAACACTGATAGAACATGAAGGGATATGTTATTAGAAGTTATAGATTTGTTAGTAAATATGTTCAGACTTGCTTTTATTTGCACATCTATTATAAAAGGAATGTAAAATAAATTACATCTTTTAAATTATATAACTGTTATAAATGTCTATTTACATAATATTATAACCACATGTTCCCTGTCATCTACAATCATTTTAATGCAATGTAATTTCTTCATTTTCATTTTCTACCAGGAACCTGGCTGGGGACCTAGGCGGCCCCCAGACCCCCAGCCTAATTTTTTTTGCACCCCCCTTTCATAAAACCTGTGTACGGGCCTGCCCCATACACCTTCATTTTCAGCTAGCTTTTTGGAGGAATTTTGACACATTTTATTTCCAAATACTTTGTGCAAAAAAAGAGGAAATCTGTTGATCAGGTGAAAACTTTTATCTCTGGATTTCCAATTTGAAAAGTTAATATTTTAGTATTGTGTTAATAAATATTGTCACTTTTAAACCCCCTTGTTCCTTACATATGTTACTTTAATAATACTACACTATCTCTGTACACTTAAAACCATTTCATTATTAAACAGATAAATTTCAAATAATAAGAAATGTAGGTAAATAATAATCTTGGGAAATCTATTTCAAACAAATATAAACAATAAATCACATCTTATAATGGCCGCTCTGACTCTTCTGAGCTGTTTTACTTAGAGATCAAAAGTAGGGGCAGCCATCTTGAACGCTCATGTATAATAACATGCATAAGATAGAATTCAAATTCAATAAATAATTAATTTTTTAATGATACACTTAAAAGGATTTGCCAAATTGGTTCAAAGATTTTCCTTAAAGGATATAGAAAACCTGTGATACATTCTGTTGTTTATTATTATTTTTGCACGTTTAAACCTTAAAGTTATGTGCATGATATTGCATAATACTCTGGGTTTCCCCATCATGTCAAGGACTATCATGCCATATCATTAACAAAAATTCAAATTTCTAAAGTCATTAAATCAAAATTGGTTTTCTGGTTTGAAC
>MJUT01002581.1:66053-84452 GCA_002080005.1 Gigantidas platifrons
TTATACCAATGTTGTAAAGTTTTTCAAAATATCTGTATTGTAATGGATGTCTATTTACGCATGTGTGTTATTACTACAGGTAATGTATAGAACTGGTTGTTGCTAAATATTGTCTTTGTTTCAGTTTAAGTAGACAGGTTTTTATTTCAGATTAAACTTAAGTGGTTTTATTGTGTTTTGATAATAAAATAATGTAAATGGCATATTAGATTTTGTTAATTTTGGTTTGTTTCAAGTAAAATTGTATAACAAAGGGAAATAACTCATTTTTTATATCGACTTACAAGTTGAAAAATAGATGTCAAACTTTTGTTTTCCTTTGCCACTTTCTTTCAAACGTCTTTTCTGGGAATGCATTGTGAATGATGAATTTCAAAGTTCGAATTTTTATAATTACCGTGAAATCTAATCAGAAAATCGATCGATATACGTTACATTAGTTAATGTTCTAAATTTAACTTTGACATATTCAAATTAGATAGGGGGCGCTACAATGTAAACATGAAACAGTTGTTTGAAGCGTGAACCAAACTGGCGACATATAAGCGACAAAAAATGAAAACACATATAAAAAGGGCACTTGTGTTTACGAAAAAGACATCCACGTCATTCACAAAGGGCAGGCGTCACTCGGACAAGGGCGTGCGCTGCAAACACAATATCAATTTCTAGATATTGAAATATCCATCCGCAAAATCCACGTTGCAACAAAGAAATACTGATAGATGAGCAAACGTGCATACAAGTACCCGATATTGAGGGGGATTTATAATATATGAATGTTGTATGCATGCTCTTTCTGATATTTAAGTTACTCGCCCTCTTACAATTGATTCTATATGGACTATAGTTTTGTCTGGGCGGAAGGTTGCGACACATGTTGTGTAAAGCAGTGTCTTCCGGTTTACACGAGCACTAGCATTAAACGATTCGATCATTTAAAAAAACGAAGAAAAAAAAACTCCAAACAATAGCATAAACATGGGCAGTACAATAACATGGTCAATAAATACTCATAATTAACTGAAGGTAAAATATGTTGTTTAAAAACAATTACTCTTGGGATAAAAAAGACATAACTTACACTGCTAACAGTTTAACATAAATTAGCTATAAACATCTTAAGAAATTATTGATCTTTGTGAGAGACCAGAATAAATAGGTCATCAATTTGTTGTGATTAAATATTGAATATAATATATAATAAATATTGAATGAAATATAAATATTCTGATATAATTGCTAATTGGACGTACTCATATACTCAGCATTTCTAGTTATTTAAATCAAGTTTTATGTAATTTAGCATATAAAATATTCACACAAACATATGACCTGATAATTTATCTTGTCAATAAAACTTGTGGGGTAGGTATGTAAATTCTTATGTATTGAATTTAGAATATGAGAATTATTTTTAAATGAATAAATGCATTCAAGTAAAAACAGGGTATGACCTGATCTTAAGTAGCATGCTGAGGTATATTTTAAAACTTCTTTTCAAATTGGACAGAAAAGAATAAATAAATATTGACCATGTCTTTTTTCACCTTTAAAGTGTAGTCCAATTATTGAAATAAGTGGTAAAATGTTATCTTGAGCCAAGAAAGGACGGATTTAAATTGATTTACTGTTTTAATTGGGTCTTTTTTATAAAGTCTACTTTTTTTTACCTTTAGTTTTTTTTGCCAAGATTGAAGAAATATTTACACTTAATTAAAAAAATATATAGAAAGAAATATTTACAGTTATAATTGAAAATAGACATATTTACACTTACATGTAATTAAAAAAGAAGAAGAAATAAAAATGATATTACAGATAGCATTTATAAGTGGTACATGTACATGTAGTTATATGGCTGACCTTCATACATGTAGGTCGTGTTTACAGTATACATGTATACAAGTACATATATATATGAGTAAATTTATATTTTTTAATATTGTCTTGGCAGACATGTTCTATTTATCATGTTTGACAAATAGTTACTGCTTCAAAATGAATTTTCGTCTCAACGAGAGACATTTTCAATGTCAAACTTCGATCTGTAATGTTGAAATTATATAAAGTTGCGAGTTCAAATCCCGATCGAGATGAGGTGAACTCGATACAACATTATGGGATCAAGTTTGTCTGTGACTGGTGGCAGGTCAGTGGATTTTTCTGGGTTCTCAGGTTCCTCCACCAATAAAACTGACTGCCACAATATAACTGAAATATTGTTGAAAGTGGTGCTAAAAACCATAAACCAAACCAAACCTTCTCTGGGTACTCTGGTTTCCTCCATAAAAAAAACTGACTGCCACGATATAACTGAAATATTGCTGAAAGTGGCTTCATATACCATTATAACCCTAACCCTAGCACTATATAATTTGGTTATTACTGAAAAAATTAGCCAAAGAAAATTTAATATTTTTATGCAAATTGTATTTTTATTGAAGGATTTTGACTAGTTTTTGAACAAATTTGGTGTTCCTCTAATGTAAATTAATAAAAAAAAAAAAAAAAAGATGGTCAAAGAAATGCTTTTAATCCAGAGCAGTAAGATACTTCACTGTTCATAAAAATAACTGTAACTAATATATTTGTTTTACACAAATTGATTTCATAACAATAATAAGTTAACTGTTTTTGAATATGGAGTAAGGTGTTAAAATTAGGTTTTAAATTACTGAACCGTTAAGTCATATCTTTAAAAGGTATCTTTTGACCTCAAACTTTTTTTTGTTCTTGTTCAAACATTTTAAATCTTGTTTATGAAATCAAAATATCTTGAAAGTTTCAAGATTCCATTGTTTTTGGATAAATTTTCAATCTAAGTGGGCACTTAAAAAAGTGGGCACTTAAAAAAAGTGGGCACTTAAAAAAGATTGAAGTTAAAAATGAAAAGAAAAATCACTGAATTTACAACCTTTCAGAAATGGTATGTGGTCTAAATAACTTAACAAATCTGTGAGAATACATCAGATTGGAGGAATTTAATTGGAGAAAAACGCCTAGGACTTCAGGTACAATTTATCATTTAGACCTTTTTTTTTATCATTTAAATCTTTTTCCATTTTTTTTTTTTTAATTCTGATAATTTTTTGGTAAATGAGCAGTTTTGTTGAGTTCAGATGATTACAGCAAACCAACATGTTTTTTTTTTTTACAAATGACCTAACACAAGTATTTTTATTAAACAGTTTAACCAAAGCTGAGTTACTACAAATCCAGTCTGACACTGTTGTACTAAAAATCCATACCACAACTAGAAAGTCACAATAACTGCATTAAAGGTATAAACCCAAATAGGATTAAGCAATTTTGTATATAGATTAGCATGAATAATTTACAAATAATTATTGATCAAATACGGTTTCCCATCTATTTTTTTCAATGGGTTGTTTATTTGAAATGACAAGTTGAAATAAACTAATTTATCTATGTATATGTATATATACAATACAATGCTGGTTATAACTTAAACAAGAATAAATAAACGATGCATGTTTTAAAAAATATTTATAAATCAGCAAGCTGTATAGCACATTAATATCTAATCAGAACACATATATTGATATATTTCAGTGCAATTTTTAAACTGTAAAGACTGATACAGATTACAGATCATATGTAGATCTTGGTAAGGATTAAAATGAGACAGTCAATTTATTGGTTGGTTGGCTGGTTAATGGTGATTAACACCACTTTAAACAATATTTCAGTTATCTTGTGACAGTCAGTTTTATTGGTGGAGGAAACTGGAGTACCTGGAGAAAACCACTGACCTGTCACAAGTCACTGATAAACTTATCACAATGTTGTATCCAGTACCTGGAGAAAACCACCGACCTGTCGCAAGTCACTGATAAACTTATCACAATGTTGTATCCAGTACACTTTGCCATGAATGGGATTTCGATCTCACAACTTCAGTGGTGATATACACTGATTGTACAGGTAGTTGTAAATCCAACTACCATACGATCACGACCATGATGGTCCCGAGATATTCTGGATATTATATAAAATGAAAATAAATACAAGTTAATGTACATGAATACCCTTGAAACGTTTATTTACTGTTTCCGTTCCATATACATCATGTGTTTAACAAAATTGTAATGTCCTAAAAAAAAACTTTCTAGGAACAAACTCATAATTTAAACTAATTAGGTATATAAATATAGATTCTCCTTCAGTTGCCCGTGGGTTACGATATTTCTCCACTCAAGAGAGTTAAATTAAAATATTTTAACCACAAGCCACCAGGCGAGTGGTTAAAATTTTTAATTTAACTCTCGAGAGTGGAGAAATATCGTAACCTACATGGGCAACTGAAGGAGAATTTGTTTCTCCCATTATTTAACAAGAACTTTATTTCAAAATTTGAAATTAATGCATTTGAAGCATGAGACATTTTAATCCTCTAGAGGATTACAGATTTTTCCACCAATGGTTCAGCGGGGTTAAAATGCCGTAATAATGGGAGAACACTGAATACTGATACATGTACAACAACAAAAATGTAATTATACCAGACAAATTAAATATTTAGAGAGAATACATGCAATTGCAGTCAATAATGATCTGTTTTAAAGATACTATTAAAATGTCTTTGATCAATCACTGTTACATTTAGACAGGTCAACATAGACAAAAGTCTACAGAACAAGATAGGATCCAAGCTATTCAAAACATTCAATACAAGGTGTTATAATAACAGCAGTTGCTTTGAAATAAGTTATGTTTAAACCAAAGAGTTTGTATGACCTATAGTGTTCAAGTTATCTAAGGTTACTAAGATTAACTATTGTGATATACAGTATAATCTGCCTCTCTTCTGAAATTAACTAGTGGCCTTATAAGAGGGGTGGCCTTTCATGAGAGGGACAATATAGTAGGAATTTACTACTTTGGACTTGGTGCATTTGAAATCTGGCCTGATAAGAGGGTGGTCTTTGATGGGAATGGCCTTATAAGAATGAAGCTACTGTACTACAGATTGACCCTAATTTTACTACAAATTATCCAAGTTCAAGACAATGACTGTACTTAAAACTGAACTTATGCAGACATAAGACAAATTTCTATTTATTGATTGATTTGATAGATTGTTGCTTAATGCCAACTTTAGCAGTATTTCAGCTATATTGTGGCCTCTATTAATTGAGCCTTGCTTTTCATGAATATTAGATAATAAAATAAATTATTCTGTAGAGCCACAATACAATACACACAATGCATTATGTAATAGATTAAGATGTTGTTGTTTTTTGGCAATACATGTATAATGCAAAATATTAATTGAAGCGATTTTTTTATGTACACCCCATTATTATAAAGATGATGATCTCTTAAAAAATGTACCTATTTTTTTGAAATATTACAAAACTGAAAAGGTATACGTGCAACGTAAATCATGGTTCATTAACTCTGGTTCATACTGTATCGTACGACATGTAATTTGTTTAAAATACATAATTAATGCTTGAAATATGATCATTGTTTTACAACCTGTAACGCTCATTACAATTTTTACCGATACAAATTTATCCGGGAAAACAGCAAACGTCAATTAACCTTCTGAAGCATCAAATAAACCATTAAGGAATCTCCAGAAATACAACCCACACAGACTGAGTGTAACCTTTTTTTTGTGTCAATTTACTTTCTAAAAAATACAACACACAATAACTGTGTTACTTTATATATACAGTCAAACCTGTATTAAGAGGCCACCCTGGGGACAAAGAAAATGTGGCCTTATAAGACAGGTGACTGCTTAATAGAAGTGATTGCATGGGCATGTTTGACTGTATATACATGTGCAATAATGCATCTATAAGATGCACGCACAAGCATGGAATTATAAGAGGGCCAGTACATGCAAACTGTTGTTAGATGGTAATTTGTGGAATGATATGCATACATGTACACAGTCCTCGAAATGGAAATTTGAATTTACTGATTGGAATTATCAATCAAATTCTTGAATTTATTCTATATATATACAACCAATCTCCAATTGAGAGAAAAAAAGAGGGCTACACTTAATCTTCTCTAAGTGTATTACATGCTTTATTTAGGATGAAAACCTTAATTTGTGAAATTGCGCACTTAATTTCAAAGTGAATCACGTGGGACCACACTATTATTGTAAATAAACAAAATTACATCTACTTTTACCATTGATTTAATGCCAAATTGAGCAGAATTTCAGCTATATCGTGACATGAACAAATTACTTTTACCAAATACTGACTGTCTTCAACAAGTTGAAGATTCAGAAGGCTACATTTATGTGTATTATTTAGTATGAAAACCTTTGTAGAATTATATACTGTACACTAAATATATCCATCCTGTGAATCATGTTGGACTATTCTTTGATTTTTTTTTTAATGTGAATGGTTACACTTTATCTTCGCTAAGTGTACTTACAATTATTTTTTTTAATGCGAATGGTTACACTTTATCTTCGCTAAGTGTACTTACAATTATTTTTTTTAATGCGAATGGTTACACTTTATCTTCGCTAAGTGTATATCATTTGGGACCAATTCTGTGATGAATAAAAGTTTAATGAAATTGGAAATCTATCTGATCTCTAATTGTTTTATCAATGAAAAAATCAATAAACCATTAAAACAGTAATTAAGTTGTCGTTTTCCAACAAACATAAAAAAATAGACCTATTTGAACATTTTATGATACCGAATTTAATTCTTTAGTTTAATGGGATAGTGTTAAAACACATCTATATGTAGATATGTTGAATCAAGCAATGACATCATATCACTGGACCCTGACATTCTCTTTTTTCAACAAACATATAAAATAGACCTATTTGAACATTTTATGATACCAAATTTAATTCTTTAATGGGACTGTGTTAAAACATATCTATCTATATGTAGATCTGTTGAATCAAGCATTGCATCAAATCACTGGACCATGACAAATCATGCCATATTTCAACAAGGAAGTACATGTAAGTGCATGCACACCTATTTGGCTTACATTAATTTTTCAAACAATTTTTTTTAAATAAAAGACTTTTTTTTAATTAGGGGGGTCACAGGTGTTCTATTACTGTCTACAATTTATGTAATCCCTTTTGGGATTCGAAGCCAGAATTTGAATCCCAAAAGGGATTACAATTTATGAACAAAACACTACATACAAGAGAGGGGAGGATTGTCCTTTTATTCTCATTCAGACATATATTTTTTTAATAGTAATTTGTCTAAAACCTAATAGATAAATATACCATTAGTGTAAAATTTGATGAATTCTTTTAAATTGTCGCTGCAAGTTTGAGCAAAAAATTTAATATGAATCGTTTTCCATAATGCCCACTTTTCATCCTCATACAACTGTAGCTATTTAAACGTATAGGTAGGTCGAGCAGTTTTTTCGAAAACAAGAAACTAATTTTGGGGAAAATGTATGTGTATTTGAAGGCAAGGTTAACTAAGAATCCTGTATGAAGCAATCCAATGAGTCAAATATCCACGAAATCTATTCCACTTATGTCAAATAAACGACCACCTATCACCTCAAATCATTGAACATAGAAAAGGCCATCACATATGGCATTGGAAATTCAGGTCCTGGATTGAGACAGGCACAAAACTGTGGCAGGTTCGATGGTATTATATAATGTCACTCTCAGCATATTATTCAGTTATATCGTGACTACCAGACTTAACAATGGACAAATGCCTGGGCAGTTATAGCTCGCTAACTGATAAAAGCCCTGAGCCGTGGGTAGAGGTCTAGATACCTTTACAATTTGGGTGGGTATTGGGTTGTGAATGCACACCTGTGGTGCTAGGATTGTAGTCAGAATTATGCATAAATGCCCCTCATATTACCACTCTTCTACTCGAGCCCAGCATTACCATATACTGGACAAGAAATAATAAAATATCATGATCAAAGTTCCATTACATGATCAATTTGCTTTCTGCCTTAATTTTCAAAAAAATTGAGGTTTCTACACCCCATAAGACAACTGACAATGTACATGTATGATAAATGTGCCTTTTGCGAGACGCGAAAATTTTTGGGGTATTTCGTGTGACAAATCACGATTTAAAGCAAAAAAAATCATATTTTTTCCAATTTTAGGGGGGTGCGCGCCGGGTGTGCCCCCCCCCCCCTTGAATCTGCCCCTGTAGTCATTATTTTTACATAATAAAATATATATACACTATACAGTCAAACCTGTATTAAGAGGTCACCTTTGGGACAAAGAAAAAGTGGCCTTATAAGACAGGCGACTCAGTCCCACTGACCTCTTAAAAGAGGTTCAATTGATATGAAATTTTCTACGACAGGACAAGAAAAAGATGACCTTTAATTTTAATACAGGTGACTGCTAATAGAGGCGACTGCATGGGGAGGCTAGACTGTATTTACCTTTCCAATCAATACTAATGCCATTTTAAACACATTAAGACAGACAATAATTAATTGATTTTTTAAAAGTAAAAATTGCTTAATTAAGAGATGTTTCTTACTCTATTATAATGGTCTAGCTATAGATTGAATAAAGATAATGTGAAAATATTTTTTTTTATATCTGTACATAATGGCAATTATCATATTGTATTTCTTGTAAAATGTGTTGAGTATTTGTAATGGAAGAAGATTTACCCGTTTTCCTGTCATGATAATTACAAGTGTTGATAAAAATAATGGTAGTAAAAAAAAATTTTTAGATTGGGAAGAACCTACATAAAATAACAAATTTGTAATTATTATTATGGTAATTTCACATGTGTTTATGACCAATTATGACTGTCTATCATAATTATTTAATTAGTTAATTACGTTTATATCAGATAGTTTCATTTCTATTATTGTCTGTATGTATTCCTATGGGAATAATGAAATTAAAAGTTTATATTATTAATAACTGGTAGCCACATATTTATAATATTATCTGTCTGCTGACAAATTCCCCACTCGTCTCCTCGAAATGAAAATTTGAATTTATTGGTCCGAATCAAATTCTTGAATTTATTTTATATATAGTTCTAAATAAAAACTGAAAACTTTTACTGGTCAGAACAAACTTTTACTGGTCAGAACAAACTTTACTGGTCAGAACAAACTTTTACTGGTCAGAACAAACTTTACTGGTCAGAACAAACTTTTACTGGTCAGAACAAACTTTTACTGGTCAGAACAAACTTTACTGGTCAGAACAAACTTTACTGGTCAGAACAAACTTTTACTGGTCAGAACAAACTTTACTGGTCAGAACAAACTTTTACTTGTCTTTCTTTGGTCAGAGGACAATTGTTTATTGTAAATGCATTATTTCAGCATTGTACATGTATATACATGCATCATTTAAAATTCCACGTCACTTTTACTTCTCAGAATTGGAATGTCCAATAAGAACTCGCCTTGTCCTTTATATGCATGTAATTTGTGGGTAAGTGGCAAGTGATGTGGTAGGTAGACAACCCCTGAAAACCCTGATAATAACAGTTAGTTTATCACTGGTACTTGTTTCTAAACAAATGATTCTATCCACATGATCTAAAACCCAAGAGGGAAACTTTTGAGCATGCTTAGCAGCCAATGTCACAGAATCAGTTGACAAAGTACCAGAACTTTGATTGATAGCAAAGGTTAGGGTTATGGTGTTTAATGCCACTACTGTTGAAAGTGCCATTAATTTAAACACCATGATTGATAGCTAATAACTGTTATGTAAAAGGATATAAAGCTGTTTGTTTTGTGCATAGATACAAAAAAGGGCGCCAGAAAATAAAATATAGATTATGAACCAGTATAGTACAGAAATAGAAATCGATAGCGAATAAAATTTCTTTATCAGAAACTACATGTAGTTTGTTTAATATATTTTACTTGTCTTGACATTTTGACTCTTCAAATTAAAAAAAATCTTTAGGCTGAATAGAAATATCTGGAAGAAAGTCAACAAATTAAACATTCAGTTACTTAGGAAAATTAATCGATGCATTTGTTTTTTTCTAAATATACAACGTAGATATAAAATTTAGTGCGAACGACACGTTTCTGGAATAACCTTCATTAGGTACGCTCAAAATCGAAAGATTGGACAGCCAAGTAATTTAAAGTTTTGGGAGCAATAAAATGAAAGGGTCTAAACATTTACATGTAGGATAGCCAAAACTGGTTAAAGTCACCTATGCCTGAGGAAGGACAACCTAATTGTGTCAAAATCAAAGAGCAAACTTATGTTTTTAATCTAAGATATCCAAGTATTGGAGTTATCAGTCACTAATTACATTTTATGCAATTTTGGAGTATGCTAAATCTGAGACTATGCCATAACTAAATATAGTCGGCTCACAGGCTGTTAGGAAAGTAAACTGAAGTAAGAACGAAAATGCCAGCTACATGTATCCGATTTCAGAATAGCTAGCTTGTCAGCTGTAACTACATGTACTGAGTGAAAGAAACAAATGGTATTACAACAGCATATATCTACTACTGGTACTCACTAATATCCTTGAGGACATGTCTCACAGTTGCCTGTGTCTGAAGAAAAAAATGTTCCTACTCCACATGATGTGGCGATCCCAGGACAATTAGTATCACACGCTGTACAGTTACATGACTGTGCTGTTGTTATATCTGTAATAAACAAAAATTTGTAAATTTGATGAAATTTGAACTTTGTTTGCTAAACTAGAAAACTTCTGATCATGATTGTTACCATAATTTGATCAAGTCAAAAAAAATTATTGGATTTTGAAACTGTTGGGACGGTTTGGTATTATTAATTTTTCATTTTATTATAAAAAGTAAAACAATGATGATCTATAAATAGTCAGGGTGTGATTATCATATAGGCTACAGCCTAGGGCCCTGCAAGCTTGAGGGGTCCTGCTGAAAGATTTTCATATGTTTTGTTTTGAGAAATGAGTATAATACCAGGGATTCAGCCAGGATTTTGAGACCATTAGTCACTTTTGCGGATCAGATTTTTTTTTATTTAATCATGAATAAACATAATATAATGAGCTTCAGTTACCTTATTGGTTAGTAATGGAGATTGAAAAGCTACGAAAAACCTCCTAGGATGGGAACATACTCTGCAAATTAGCAACCAACTGATAAAACATAACATTGCCCACCATTTTGATCTAATACCACACAAATTGTAACCCCCTTTAAAGAGGAACACTCCAAAACAAAGTGGTATTCATCGCCTAATTTCTGACAATTACATAATTTACAGTACCCATTTCCTCTATCAATATTTCTCCATCTACCGGTTTCAATCGGTAGATAGTGATTTGTTGTCCTAAATCAATCTACACAGTCTGATTGCATCTCCTATATTTAAAATATTTAAATATTCCTCGAATTAGAATTTGGTTTTGAAAATCCTATAGTTGAATGTTTTTGAAGAATCTGACAGAGATGTTTGCCAATTCTGTACAAACTGATCTAACAATCGCTGTTTCACAACACATTTTAACCATTCTTTATTATTAACATTTTCTGTTTCCCATATATATGTAAATCCACAATCATTTAAAATTGTTCTGATAAAATAAACCCAGTTTAAATTATTATCACCATTTTCATTCAAATTTCTAGAAAGCCTATAAAATACATTTGAAAATTTAGCCTGCTTACCACTTAAAAGCCTTGCCCAGTATGAAATTGTCCTTAGAGCCTTAAAATTTTAATTAATAATATAAACATAAAGAGAAAATAATATTTCAGTATCATAAACCCTGTTTCAGTTTTCTTGTCTCAAGGCACTCTATTATACATTTTCCAAAAATATTAATTATTGAACGATCTTCATTGGTAAATAAATAATAGAATTTTGATATATCTGACATATTATTGAAATTAGAACATACTTCTACGAAAGTGAGGAGCACTAGCTGAATCAGTGTAATATTCTAGTTTGTTTTAAGAATTTGCAATAAATTTACTTCATGTAAAAACTATTCAAAACAAGAAAGAACTTTTTCTTTCTTTTTGGTTTTTTTTGGGTTTTTTTTTTGTTGGTATGTGTGATATCGTTTCTTTGAATTTCCTGGATTGCACTTTGGCAGAGATCAGGTACAATAGTACCACATACAATGTATACAGTATCACTACTGCATATACTATCATTTAAAATTATTTATATATTTACTGTTATAGCAATGTACTGTCTATTGTATTAATCATAATTGTTATATTTATGTAACTGCCCCCTGTGGGACCCTGATTGGAATAATAAATATTTGAATTTGAATTTTGAATTTGAATATAGGGTGGCTCTGTCTGAGGCCCCCCCCCCCCTATAATTTAATTGTCTATAGTTAGGGGCTCCAAAAGGTAATAATCCGGCCCTGTATATAATTGAATAGGAATGTTCGCCATTCTCATTAGTGATGTCATATTCACTAATTTGCATGTCATTAAACAAATAATTGGTTGGCAGTAAAACAATAAGTAATTGACAGGAAAGTAACCAATTTTTAAACTTTTATAACTTTTTTATTTCCAAACCCATTTTGGTTCTGTTAATTGTTTTAGAGACTTAAGAAAATTCATATTTGTTCTGTCAATTTACATTTTTTTTATTTTGATATGATAAATTCATAATTCTAATATGAAATAGTGCATATTTACACTTCAAAACTAAACAAAACAAGATTGAATTTCCAATCTTTTTATTCTGAATATTTTTATCAAACCTTCGATGTGAATAAATTATTGCTATATAATTTTCATTTCTGAAAGAATTATTAAATTATGGTAAATAACAAAATAATAATGTCAATTTAAAGTTGAGCCTTCATTGAAAGACAAGCGAAATTTTTGATTTCCTGCCAACCACAAAGGTAAATTTTCAAGCCTGTGACATCACCGCGAACATCCCTATACTATTGTATATTTTGTACAGAATTTCATATGTTTAATTTTTTGTCAATTTATCTAAAAAAAATATTTTCATAATGTATATATTTTCTATTGAGAAGCTAATTTATTTTACTTACTCAAATTACATGTATAGACTCCTATGTAATTTACATTTGAATAGAATATCAATCCAATTTCAAATTAAGTTTGGTTACCAGTATATTTCTTAGATAAATTAACTAAGTGATGTACATACCATAAAGGTAATATTAATTATCCCAAATATATGATATTTACTGAGAATGAATCATTTTTAAATTTTGATGTTAAAAAAAAAAATGCATCAAATTGCCAGCTTGATTTTTTTACTGAGAATTTATAAAGAAATGTGCTATAAACAACAAAGTATTATGTATTTCATTTATTTTCCATAAAAAAATATCAGGTTATCAATAAAAATGTTTTGATTTGCTGTGATCAGACAAACCCTTGGCCAACAGTGCTGCATGCACTAGTGCATTGAGCCTATCAGAGTCAAAAACTCCAATATGAAACATGCTATCACAGTTTTTCAGGAATAGAATTGTCTATTACATTGTACATAGATGTATATACCGGTAATACAATCTTTATAACATAAGAGACAACTGATTAATTTTTAGCATCATTTGTTTGGTCAGCTGTTATGAGATATCTGTGTCACAGGTAACCATTGATAAATCATAATTATGTTGTTCCATTTGTCATGATCAAAATCCTGTCATTTTTCCTCTTCTAAGATTTAACAAGGGAAACAGGACTCATGCCACTAGTCGAGCAAAATTTAGTAAATTTTTGCTGTAGCTGTCAGCTGAGCTCTCTAAAATAATAATTCTAATAATGCAGCAAAAATTCTTGGACCCAGAAACTGACTTTTCACATAATATATTCAAAGTTTAAGTACATGTAGTCATCTGGGCTACTGTCTGGACCCAATCCAAATTTAGTGGCCTTGGACTATCTCTGTTTTGTACATATCAACTGGTACCTTACATTGGAAACAAACTTTTAGGTGAGACAGTTCAACCAGACAGTCAAAGATTACTACCAAAATAACACCACCTAGCCATAAATAGCAATTGCTATTTTTGGTAGGCCTATTCAAACAAAATCTTTGGGTAGGCTCATTTTTGGGGGTTGGCCTATGCCACCAAGCTAATTACAGCAAACTAAACAAAATATGAGTGACCTTACATGTATATTTTGTATGTAGATTATGGTGTAGTCTAATCACCGAAATGGACCAAATTGGACCAAAATGAACCGAAATGGACCAAAATGAACCGAAATGGAGTAATAATGGACCGAAATGGAGACATAATGAACCAAAATGGACATGTTACCACTCAGGTCCCTTCATTTATGAGAGATGGACGCTTAATTTTACAAGATATGTGTAAATTTGAAAATCATTTATAAGAGATGGACGCTAAGATATAAATAATAATACATGTGTAATAATACCTGTGTGGATGCCCGCCGCCCGCCATGCCCAATCACACAATAAGGCCCGTATCAAGACGGGCGTATAAAAAAGAAAGAAAAGAAGAAAGACATGTTTATCTTAAATGATTTTCAGCCACAAATAAATAAACATATGTCTTTCTTTTTTTTTCTTTTTTCATTGTTTGTCGCGATCTTCTCACTCGCACTCTAGCTTAAAACATTTTCAGCCATAAATTAATGTTTAAAAAAATTCTAATTTTTATTAGCACTAAAAAACGCTCGATGGAGGGTCAATGGCTGCAAATAAAATAAACAGTAATGAAATACACAATACCTATAAAACAAACGAAATTAACCGCCTCCTGTCCTCAGTGCTTATCAACTCTGTTAAAAAGGAGCCCAGCAACTTCACTTGTTCCCTCAGTACCGGGTTTAATATTTTGTTTAGTTTCTCAATTGAAGTTTCATTGTTTTCGAATAAAAAATGTGCCAAAAACTGAGAGCAAATCGGACCTGTTATTTGTCAATTAATTTCGGGCGTCTATGGGTCCTTTTCTATCCATAACTGCTTTATTTTTATGAAGCTTGGTTCATAGCATCTCCATTTCGGTCCATTTTGGTTCATTATGTCTCCATTTCGGTCCATTATTACTCCATTTCTGTTCATTTTGGTTCATTTCGGTGATTAGACTACCCGGTAGATTATTAAAATATTTTAAATAAATTCATTTATTAGTGCATAAATCCACAGGAATCTGAAATTTTATCAAGTTGCTGTAATTTTATTATCCTTGTATGATCTGTACTATCATATAAAATATATCTACTATATGCATTAATAGTAAAGATACCCTTACCAGCAAAATTACAGCGACATGTCTTTTATTGATAATATTTTTCAGATTCATGCATTTAATCTGAAATTGATTGTAAAATGACATGCTTTTAAAAGTGTTTGCTAGCTACTACAAAATAATTATCCAAAATGGTTTTCAAAATTAATTTTTTTTTTTTTCAGAATAGAGACATGTGCACTGCGCTATAGGCTAGTGAGCAAAAATGTTGAAATTTGATAAACTTATATTCTAAATAAAATACTTTAAATCAATTATTAAATCATCATCACAAAAAGTAACTTTTTATTTTGTAAATGCTTCTTTCTTTCTTTCCTTTTTTGTTTTACAATTTGTGTTGTGAAACTAACAAATAAACATGAATTTTTTTTTATTTCAACAGCATTTAATTTTAAACAAGATTATACATAAATTGACATGTTATGGCAATTAAATACAGGTCTATTGTTTTGACAGATATTTATATCAAAAGATTTGTGAATAACAATAGCTCCAACGTATTTGGAATTTAATTAAAATGAAAACATTTGCAGGTTTCAAGTGAGAAAAAAATACTTACCAATTAATAATAGCAATATGAAAATCGAAAATATCTCAGTTTTGATACAAAACGAAAACACCATTTTATGGTGAAATAAATCCAGAAAAAAGTCACGACACAAAAATAACGAAATTCTAAATGAAAACTACATCCCCAAATAGATCTAGTGCATTCCTTGTTTACATATTCACGAAAATTATTGTATCAATTTATAGGATTCACGTGTAGCATTTTATCCATGAACTTTTATTTCAGTACTTTTTCTTCCTGATCTACCCGTGTATCTGTTATGCTTGGATGCCCTCGCGTGTTTACATAAATGCCGAGTAGTATATGTAAACATTACCCTGATTGGTTAGATTTAACAGTGAGGGTATTATCTATTAAAAGTAGCGTCATGTTTCTTAGCAACTGAAAAGCTGTGAAAAAGTATAGAATTTTAGGAATAATAAGCAGTTTATTATTTTCAATGAAATATTCTATACTTTTATATTTTGTGTTGCGTGGATTTTTACACAAATCTCAATTCGTCCAATTAATCTGGGAGTAATAATATTAAATATAGATTCTTCTATAACAGTATAATAAATAATATAATATACCAAGGATAAATCATTGAATATACAATACAATACAATACAAATCTTTATTAGAAAAACCAACATTAATATCGGTGTCATCCCCACAGTTAACATGACATTAAATTCAATGTACCTACATGTATACAATGCATATAAAGAAAAGAATATCACATTAAAAGCAAATGAATTATCTGTTTTCAAAACATGTTGAAATAAATTTGCATATGTAAATGGTATCATCCTTACAAGTGGGATTCAACAGTTTATTCAATACAGAAGTAGAATATATATTTCTAGGACACAGATCATTGATTTATATATTCGTTTTTGTAAATAAATTAGAACGTAGATCTTTGAATTTTTCACAATATACTTATAAAAATCATCAAATGCGATCTAAATAATGCTGTCAAATTAGTGACAAGGTGAATTGTAGATTCGGGAGATGTTCTCTACGACGTCCGCAATTACAATTCACGTTTTCGTAGTGGTATCAATAATATCAGATACTATACTTCAAACGTATCTACAATTCATAATTTTTTTATTATAATATAAATTTTTAATCTTCGCTGGTTGACCACATAACAAGACGAACATCAAACAGTAATGATTGACGGACTACCTCTATTTGCAAGTCGTGAATCTATATATTCTGTGACGGGTTGTGAATTATTATCTGATAGGCGAAGGGTAGGCTCAGCTTATTTTATTCTATTCACAATAAATCTGTCCCAGAATATTTTTGTGATTTGATGCCCCAACCAGTTGGAAGTGTTTCACAGTATGATTTAAGAAAAATATACCTAATTGTGGATTAGAAATGACAAATGAATTAGAAAAATATTTACTGCGGTTACCATCACATTATAGTGTTTGGATAACAAAACTTAGAACATCGAACTTAAAATTACCTATTGAAGTGGGTAGATGGTACGGAATACCAAAAGAAAATAGACATTGCACTCTCTGCCTCAAAAACATTGGTGATGAATTTCATGTTTTATTTAAATGCGAAAATGATATTATTTCTGATTTCAGAAACAAATTCATACCTAGCTATTATTGTAAAAACCCAAACGTTCAAAAAATGGGGGGAATGTTTTCAAACTGTCATATTCAATTATTGACAAATGTAGCAATTTTTATTAAGAAAATATGTAAGTTACTATAACATTGCATACTCAGTTCATTAAATTATATGTTGTATTTTCGTATACTCTGTTCATTAAGTTATATGTTGTATTATCGTATACTCTGTTCATTAAGCTTTATGCTGTATTATCGTATACTTTGTTCACTCTGCCATGTATTATATGTTATATGTTGTATATATGTCCTCATGTTACACAATTTGTGTCTGAGTGTTGTTAAATAAACTTGTAAAACAAACAAAAAATCCTTCTTCCCCTCAACTACTCGGGATTGGAACAATCTAAATCGGGAAATTAGAAATTCTGGTAATAAAAATTAAAATATTACTTAAGAAAGTGCCTTTTTATTTCAGTTTGGATGATAAAAAACTAAATATTACTCATCGTAGACTTAGAAATATGTGCAGTTCGCTAAATGCAGATTTGCACCTTGTCTATTTGAAGCCAAGTCCTACATGTATCTGTGGTCATGGTTTTGAAGATTGTATACACTTTTTCTTTTAATGTCCTTTTTATAATGAAAATAGGGCAATCTTGTTTAATAAATTAAAGAATTATATAGTTACAATTGAATTAGTTGGTGATGAAAATCTAGATACGATAACGTAACCCTCATTCCGCTTGTGCTCCATTTAGGGTCACGAATCGATACCATTCAACGTATGGGAGCAGCGCCCGGAGTGATTCACACCGGGCGGTTTTTTGTCCTAATTCCGTTGTAAGTGGTTGGAAAAATTAACGGGGGTGAAAGATAAATATATTTAGGTAAACCTTGAGGTGTTAAATAATCGCTGCAGCAATCCATGGTAGACTTATATCCATCTGAAAATTTGAATGCATGAAATCTTCTTTCTGTTCGACATTTTGTTTACAAGTTGCTAGTTCACGCGCACTTGCCTCGTTTTTGAGATATC
>MJUT01002581.1:136508-147818 GCA_002080005.1 Gigantidas platifrons
AACATTTCTACAATGAAAAATACATTTCTGTATATTACTGGAATTTCTTCATTTAGATAGAAAAACCTGACTTGAGAGGCCACGAAGAAGGAAGTTTAACAAAAACAAACCCAAAACTGTGGTTTTTCAATGCTGACATAAATTACCTCTTGATATGCATTACCGTATTTGTACTCCACCTGATGAGCAATATGTTGTACTGTCATTTCACGTTCTTAATTCAACTAGGGGCTGTCATGATCGTGATCATATGGTAGTTGGATTTACAACTACCTATGCAATCTGTGCCTATCACCACGTTGTGAGTTAGAATCCCTCTTAGGCAAGGTGTACTCGATACAACATTATGTGATAAAGTTTGTCAGTGACTTTCGGCAGGTCGATGGTTTTCTCCGGTTTCCTTCACCAATAAAACTGACCGCAACGATATAACTGAAATATTGTTGAAAGTGGCTTTAAACATGATAACCATAACCATAACACTCAACTAGAGTATCAGTCATTCTAGCTTCATATTGGGGTTGCTTATTTCAAGTCAGTATTATTATTATTAGCTATTTCTCAAATTACAAGAATAATATGAAAAAAATATATATACAATATTTTTTCTCAAGTTACAAGAATAATATGAAAAAAAAATATAAAATATTTATGGATTTATCTTCAAAGATTATTGATGAGTTTACAAGTGATCTAAAACAAATGAATATACCACAAGTAAAACTTTAGCTACTTCACCAAAATAAACAATTTTTCAGCTATATTATGGCGAGAACAAGTTGCATAAGATGAGATAATGAAGATGTCCACTTTGTTATAAACCAACAAACTTAGTTCAATTTTTATAGTCTTAGTTCACTGAAACAACAGCCTACAGGTAGAGTTGTTGCTCCACTCAGACACATTATCCTGATTCCTAGTCAAGCAGTCTTAGCCCAGATGCATCATATACCAGTAACCAATATAATGGTGTGGTTTGACCGACAATCTATTTTTCTAACCGACATAAATATTATTTGTAGAGTATACAATTTAATATTAAAGCTGTAGCTCCAAAACTGTAGGAGGAGATAGCCGAACAAACCATGTTCCCTTTATGTAGCTAGTACAAAAAAAAATGACTACCCTTTGAGATTTGAAGAAAATCAAAATCCTGTGGACATGCACACCTCCATTATGTGTATAAATATCCTACAAAATATTAAAGCTGTAGCTCCAAACCTGTAGGAGGAGATAGCCGAACAAACCATGTATCTACAATATACACCGGATGGACGAACAGACGGACAAGGGTAAATTAATATACCCCCTGACTCTTCGTCGCGGGGGCATAAAAAAGATTGTTGCTATAACATGTTTTCCAATAATGACACTGCTCCCTTTTTTCCCCAACAAAGGACAACAGCCCTGTCACATTTTTGTGCCTATAACAAGCCAGAACCTGGATTTCTGATGTCATATGTCGTGGTTTTAAATGTGTTCAATGATTTGAGGTGAGAGGTGATATTGTTGATGTTGGTGGAATGGCTAACCTTTTGGGATTTAAACTTTCTTTTCATAATTCAATTTCTACAGGGCATTGACTATTATCAATTGTCATTTGAATGTAAAAATAAGAATCCTGTAGAAAATTGTGATACATATTATTTATCCAAATGACTACCGATTTATGTGTAAGTGATAACTACATCTTAACGACCTCCAAAGGGTCATTTGAACTTCAGCCATCACTTGGCATATGCCACTGTCGTATCAGAGTAAATTAAAAAAAAAACAATTCTTCTTTTCTTAAAAAGTTTTAGTGTTATTTATATCAATTTTGCCTCTATCACTGGCCATTGGTCAACATAGGATTCTATTTGAAAATTGTCAAAAAGCTTTCTTATCAGACAATTACACACGAGTTATCATTACATGGTCCTTTCCAAAGTTAGGTTTTTTGTTTTTTTTTATGCAGATGAAAAATCTTAGATAAATATTATTGCTATACATAGCTAAATACAAGATTCTATAGGAAAAGTAAAAAAATAAACTTCTTCTTAGAGACTGCATAACTGATTTCAATAAATGGTCCTTTACTAATTAACTGCATATGTTTTTTGTGTGGATTTTCCCCTGTCCAATAAAAAATTATAACCATGTGAGTGATACAGGTTTGTTTTCAAGATTCATGGAAAAAGCTGCTCTGACCAAGACAATACTTTTAATAGATTATATTTCCAAAGTTATTCTAAAACAAAGACCTACCATCATCACATTTCCTACATTCTCTCTGTAAATCATTCTCTGATGTAGTAACTATATACTGTAGGAAACCAGTAGGACAGGTCTCCAGACATAGATTGTCATGCATAATCCTGAATTACAAAAGAATTAAAGCTTGTCTTAACAATTTTCAAAGAACTGCTTTCTATCTGAAAACAGATAAGTTATACAAGTTTTCCTATGAAGTCCATATATTTATGTGTAATTCAGGAATTTTCCATGTTTATATTGTTTTATGTGTAATTCAGGAATTTTCCATGTTTATATTGTTTTATGTGTAATTCAGGAATGTCCATGTTTATATTGTTTTATGTGTAATTCAGGAATTTCCATGTTTATATTGTTTTATGTGTAATTCAGGAATTTTCCATGTTTATATTTTTTTATGTGTAATTCAGGAATTTTCCATGTTTATATTGTTTTATGTGTAATTCAGGAATTTTCCATGTTTATATTGTTTTAGGGGTTGTCGTGGTCATAATCATATGGTACTAGTAGTTGGATTTACAACTACGTATGCAATCAGTAACTATCACCACTGAAATTGTGAGTTCAAATTCCACAAGGCGGGATGTACTCGATACAACATTATGTGATAAAGTTTGTCAGTGTCGGTGGCAGGTTGGTTGTTTTCTCTGGGTGCTCAAGTTTCCTCCACCAATAAAACTGACCACCACGATATAGCTGTAATATTGTTGAGTGTCGCTAAACACCATAACCCTAAGCCTATATTGTTTTATATAAGGGTAGAAAATAGCCAATTATTGGGTAGTAGGGTAGATAAGGAAAATTAATTAGCTAACGAGGTTTGGGTGGTAACCATTACAGATGTTTTTTAGGAGTTGTTTAACAACTGTCAAGTCTTGTTTTCAATAAAAGAATGTTTGATGGTTTTCAGCAATATTTTTGTTGTTGGTGTTCTAGTAATATAAATGTTGTAACAATATTTTTTGGGTAAATTTAAGAAATAATTCATGGGGGCTTGAATATATACTGATTTTACCACGGGTCGGCCCTTTATGCCAAATATTTTACCACGAGCGATAGAGGGGTAAAATATCGGCATAAAGGGCTAACCCATGGTAAAATCAATATATATTCAAGCCCCCATGAATTATTTCTATTCTAATAGGACAAATACGGTATCTATTTTTACATAACAGCCAAAACAAATGATGACGTTGCCGATCAGCTGATATACCAATATACACATATTTTACCATGGGTTTGGACCCAAAGCGTTTGAAGGACGTCATATTAGAATTTAGATTGTTTCATGGGTACCACATGACAGGAAAAGTTGACCTTAACGTTTTCCAAAAATGTTTAATTTATGTAAAGAAACTAAATGTTCACTGCGTCATAGAGAATTCAATTAAAGACATTAAAGTGTTTGCTTTATTCAAGAATTTATAGAACTAACAGCTATACATAGCAGTATGTGCTAGAATATGGATACAAGTTTAAAAAAAATTCAAGCAGTTTAGCTCATAAATAATTTATGTTCGTTTGAACAAAGTGAATTTAAGACATAATGTACTATACTTATGGACATACAATTTTAGTGTATGAGTTTTGTTCTTTATCTAATATATAGGAAGTTCTGATTGGACAGTTTTTGTCATGATCATGTTACTTGGCATTTGGATTTACCTCTACCTATGTAATCAATATATACAGAGCCGTATTATAAGTCTGTGCACCTAACGATTCTGAGGTGGACTACATTGTCAGTATATTATGGCATGAGAGGTTGATTTACACTCATGGTGATGTTTACTCACATTAAACTTACATGTATGTGATAAAGCTAAATGTGACAAGTAAGTGGTTTTCTTCCGATAATCTAGTGTTTTACCACCAATAAAAACTCAGAAATTACCAGTAAGAAAATATTAAAGCAAATTCCCAATAAATTTGAATGGATAGAAAATGTCTTCAAACAACTGTATTCCTACTAATTCTTTTCATTGAATAACCTCCAACTTCAGGTATAACATTTGTATTCGTCTTTCAGACCATTTTAGGACTGAGGTAAATAAAAGATGTATTATTTAACCTCAGTATTATATGAGATTTAACAAAAATATTTAACGAGATCCAAATACAAGGTATACTTTCAAATTTACATGTTAAAATCTGTGATTCTCAGGAAATAAAGAACCAAGTTTTCAACTATAATACAATCACCATCTCTGCCACATTCCAAATTATGACAAAATTAAATACAGTAAACAGGCTAATTTTTTCGTGGATTTCTAATTTTGTGAATTGCGGCATGAAACCTGTTCACAGATTTTTGTGTCAAAGGAAAACAGGAAGTGAAAAGAAAAATTATGCACATGTCGACATGAGAACCTTGACTAAATGTAGAATGGATGATTAAAACTTACCAAAAGGTTGTTGTCCAGGACAAACAAACTATTGTAAAATCACTCAACACTGTAGGAATTAATTGAGAATGATTTGCCAAAAATCCAAAGAGGTGTGAAATCATAATTATCTGATAAATTCATGTAGCACTCAACTGTAAATAATTGCCTTTAATTTAGTTAACTGTCAATTGCAAAATAAAATACTTAGATGGGAAAATGTACTATGCTATGTGCCAAGACAGCATATAATGGTCTGGAAAGGAAATCAACTTACAGCGTTGTGCTCAAATTAAATTGCATCTGAAAGATTGAATCAATTCCACAATGACATATCCTTCATTTGAGCCATTTTGCATAGTTAAACCTTCCTTAAAGGGCACCTATATATAACAAATCAATGTCTATAAAGGGCAGCTTAATTTGTTTCCATTAATGAATAGTATATATAATTCTAATCTGTACATAAGGGCAACTGCTCATAAAGGGCATGTTTTGTAGACTACCTTGAGTGCCCTTTATATACAGGTTTGTCTATATATGGCTTTTCTTCAGGTGTCTATAAAGACTTAACATTGACTTTTCAACCAGTTTTTACCAGAAGTGTAATTTGGGAACATTAATTCTATGTGCTTCAATTTTAAATTATATATCCTGTGTTTTATGAATTTCAATCTGGACAGATCAAGAAGATTATATTCTTTGTGCACGAATATAAAAAAGTAAATCTTTTGGCCAGCACTGTTATAGTACAGTACAATGTTTAAGTGTGATGGATATTGGAACTTTTTTTCTTTATGATGAGGCACAAATAATGTAGAGACGCTTCATTGGACACAGGTGTAATGATGTCCACTCTAAATATCTTATCCTGCTAATGCAAGTGTGTCGAAATAGAATGGGGGAACATACAAGCAGAACGGCAATGCATTTAATCAGATGTCCTCGTAATTACTCTAAATGTCAACCAGAAATTAGGGTTTTCTGGAGTGAGTGAGTGAGTGTTGTTTATTGCCAACTCAGCAATTTTTCAGCTATATCATGGCGAGAACAAGATAATTTTCAATGAAAAAGTAGAGGTTTTCCGGATATTTTCCACAATGATTACTGAATATTTCTGTGTGGGAAATTTTTTTCGTGAATTTAACTTTTTTTAACCTCACAAAGTAGCAAAGAGTCTCCAGTTCATACTCTCTAGATCATGGATTAAACTGATTAACAGCCAGATATATAGGGTCTAACACCGGGAACGGTGCAAGATTGTGAAATCTGAGACACCTGAGGGAACAATTTAAATTGTATCTAACGAAGCTTGTGGAGTCGGATATGATTTAAATCTTACCCAAAGGGTGTCTAAAAATTTTACGATCTTGCACCTTTCACGGTGTCTTACTCTTTTTCTCACCCCTTTCTACTGTGTCATTGTTTGTTTACTTTTTTGTAAATAAAAAACTACAAGCCTCTGACCAAATTCTAAGAGAAGTAGTTCAAGAAAATGTGAAATGTGGTTAAAAAATGTTTTTGAGTATTTATCCCTGTTGTAGTAGCATTTACTGATATGGTTTATATATCTTATTATTAAATACATTTAAAATAATGCCAAGACACTGATGTGTATCGATAAGTCGACAATTTACTTCAGGAATGGAAAACAATTTTACGGGAAAATGCTCATGGAGCCTGGGCTATATAGAAAAATCTTTTTCACCTAAATTAACGGACTACTTTATCCAAGGGGTGAGAAATGGTATACAATTCTCAAGCTAATTTTGAATAACTTACCTTATATATCCTATAAATTACTATTAAACATAATATTATTTATTACAGGTAACACAGTAAAGGTGAAAAAATAAGATGAATCAAACAATTCATAAAGTGGATTTTATTAACACACATGTCATGTCTTAACATTATTACTGAACTAAGTATAATTGTAAAAAAAAAGGAATGGAAAATATATTTTATGATGTTTTACTATCAGGGATGATTCTGGTTAGAAAATAAGATAACTGAAAATCAATGAAAAATAGCTGAAACCATCTACACCCTCTTTCAAAATGGGCATTTTTGACCTGTTCTGACTGTATCCTGAAACATTCAGATTTTTTTTTCAAAGGAAAATAGCTGAAATCAGTGAAATAACCGAAAAAAACAAGTGCAACGCAAAGCATGGCATATCACCTCACCTAAAAATTTGACCCGGTGACCTTGACCTTGAAAATCAATAGAATTCCAAATTCTCTTAAGGACTAAGTATGTACCACATTTGGTCAAAATCCATTGAAGGATGTTGATTCTAGAGTGTTCACAAGGATGTTACGGAAGGACGGACAGTAGCATTACTATATCCCTTCGCAACTTCGTTGAGGCGAGGGGATAAAAAAATCATCCCTATACTATATGATAATGATTGTGATTTATATATATAATGTGATGGGTACATTTTAGTAGATAGTGAACTACAACAATGATAATCCATTTGTTGTAGATCAATTAGATCTTCCATCTTGAAATTCAATTAATATGGAGTCAATTTGTAACATATACATGTACAATCACAATACTATAGAATTTCAATAAATTTTCATTGTTATGAAAAAAAAATGTTCTCTGTAAAGTCATATTTCTATGGTCTGTAATTAAAATATTCCAATGCTGACACTGTCCATAAAATAAAACAGGACTGATATGATAAGGGAATTTAAATATGGCAAAACAACAATACATTTGTTTAAAAATTTGTTTTGGTTACAATATTGTTCGAGGTTTTTTTTAGTGTGAGAGAAAAAAATCCAGGTAAAATGGTATAGATCTCATGAAGGTGGTTCATATCCTGGTGGAAGACCAATATCAGAGTTCAAACAAGCATGTCTTAATCTCCATTCCTCCAACTGTAATATCTTCATATTATAGTGGTGATACTCCTTTAGAAGATGTAAGTATGTGTCTTGTGTTAAAGACTGAGGAGATTCTGTAGATTCATTTGAGACCTCTTCAGAGCTTTCCTCTGATTCTGTTGTTGGACTACAAAAAAAAAGCAAAACAAAACAAAATTGAAAAAGAAATTATATAAATCTCTGCTAAATGTAAAAAAAATATGTTAATTACATTATTTTTAGTCATGCAATCGTGTATTTTTTCGTGCAATTTCTGGAACATCATTCTATATATATTTTTTTATCATGCATATCGTTACTGATGAAACATTCCGATTATAATATTTCAGTGTTACAAATATTTCAATGTATTTCTCTATGAATTTAATTCCGTTTACCTTTCAAGAAATGTTTGCCCATTGTATGGAGTGAGCTAATAACATGTTATTTTTTTTCTTAAACAAAGACTAGAAAACATTTTTCATTGCCATTGGAACATTTTAGAAATCGCTTTATAGGCACATGATCAAGCATAGCAACTGCTATAATGAAAACAAAATGATTTTTGCAAATTAAACTTCATTATACTGAATTCAATGGGACAGATTATTTTAGTGTAAATAAGCCAGATATTCAACTTATCAGGCCAAATTTTGTTAACAACTCTTGTGAAAGAACAATATTATAACTTTGAGTTATGAAAGAAAATGGCAAGTCTAAGTTTGACATAACAAGTTTAAACTGTGTAATATTCAAATTTGTGAAAATATTGCTTAATGTTCATGGAAAAATCATACAAGTCCCATTGAAAAATAGATATAAATAAATGATCCCTTTTCCAAATGTATTCCCCTCCCTCAATAAAAAAAATGTCTTTCCAAGTATTATTCTTATCATCCTTAGCAAAAAGTCCCCCCCCCCCACCTCTAAATTACCTACAATAAAATTCAACATATTTTACATGTATATTTTAGTGAAATAAAATAGCTTACCTAATTCAACAACTTCATTGGATGAAATCATCTTCAACATCAAAACCGATCACGCAGGCTTCATGCTTTAACAGGCAGTATATATTTCTTTCTGTGCGTGGACAGTTTTTTATACAGTGAAAACAAATATTTCTTGTTTAAACAAAACAAGACAGATTTGGGTTAGTATTTTGTACAAATATTTTTTATATTGTAACATTAAAAAGGTGGTAAGTGTAATGAGAGGGGTCAAACTTGTTGCAGTGAGTGTGGACACAATACTTTGTTTGTCAATGCTCTGTTGTGAAGACAGTATATTGTTGTTAAGCATGCCTTTTTTTCTTTTTTATCTAGTCAGACTTTAATTTTTAATTTCAAGTCTTGCTTTTTCATTTTTTATTAGTTAACAATTCTTTAAAATGTTGACAAATATTAAAAGAATAGAAATTTGGCTCCTTTTACATACATTTGATATATTATGAATGCATTTCTTCTGTAAATATTTTAAAATGTATGGTTGGATAGTTTCTTATGTTCATTTACATTCATATCCATTCTTTGTTCAAGTTTAAGACTTAGTAAATTTAGAGTTATCTCTCTTTGTTCATTGCTCAAGTTCAATTCTTAGGAACATTCCCATCAGTCAATGATGTGAATGTCAAATAATTTATAGTTTATCCTATGTGACATACAGCTGAAATGAGGTTTTTCTCTATTGGAAAAAGACAGTAGATCCCCTAAAGAATTATTTTTGAAAATGTCTGGCGACATAGCATGTAGTTTTTCAGGAAGAGAAGTAAAAATGCTTCAACCAATCAGAGACCAAGGTGGCCAACTTAGATTTCTAATCGCTTCAAAAAGAAACAACACTTATTCAAGAACCCTAGAGGAACAATTGTGGTATGTTTCGTGGTTCTGAAGAAGTTGAAAATGTGATAAGTTTACAACATACAGACGGATGTCCAGATAGACACAAGACACTTTTATATCAGAAATGCTCAGGTGAGCTAAAAAAAAAAAATCTATTTACCCTCTTCTTTCTAATATCAATCAAATAACATATCACATAGGTTTGGCAGGATGACATCAACTAATTGTAATACTTGTATCATTTTTTGCTACTATAAAAAAATACTAGTTAGTCTGGTGATCAATATGCCATTCCCAAAAAAATCTTTTTAAAATAAAAATGCAGATATAAAAAAAAGTATGGCAGTAAGGGGGAAAAAAGTATAAATTTACCATTTATTTCGGCACTCGGTACAAACATTGTGACTGGTACATTCCAGACAGCCCTCCCTACACGGCTGACAGTGTCCAACAGAATCCTTATATTCTCCTAATAAAAGAAAATTAAGATAATTATATAATAATTCTAATACAACGTCCTTCACTGGCTATATAAACAATATAATGATAAAATTTCTGATATAAATTACTTCGTACATGCATATTATATGGTTGGCTAATTTATGGTGTTTAACGCCACTTTCAATAATATTTCAGTAATATCATGGCGGTCAGTTTTTATTGTTGGAGGAAACCAGAGTACCCAGAGAAAATCATAGATCTGTCGCAAGTCACTGATAAACTTTATCACATAATGTTGTGTATCGAGTACACCTCGCTATGAAAGGCGTTCGAACTCACAACTTTTGAGGTGATATGTACTGATTGCTCAGGTAGTTCAATTACCATACGATCACGACCATGATAGCCCAATAAAATGTCAGTAACCTAATTTCAGGTTATAAAGAAAAGACTGTAAACAAGGTTAGTGTGTATTTTTATTAGTTAATTCCACAAAGCAAGTTTTTGAGACAGTAGTGTATATAACAATGAGAAATGTTTAAACACATTTAACAGGATATTTACAGTTTTTGCTAGCCAATATTTCTCTATATCTCGTTGGATTTAGAGGTATTCTTTAGGGACTTATGTACAAACAGATTCATGCAAACCAAAATTCTGACAATATCACTGTTAATATCGAGTACACCTTGTCTGAGCAGAATTTGAACTCACAACATGATACTTGTATCCATACATGTATTTACCTTGTTTACATATAATATTAGGAAGTCTGCATATGTTGTTGTTGAGCAGCATACCAGGAAGACATGTCGTACACATGTCAGCACTAACAATACATGTGGCACATTTACTACTGCATTTCTTACACACAGAAACTGATGGATTGTCTGAAATAAATAATTCAAACTTAATAACCATGGTACATTCACTGGGGTAAAGCTGATGACCGTAACTGTAATTATGGTCATCCCAAGATGGCAGACATGAAATTAGGTAAGAATCTTTTCTGTCGATTAAATTGTTTCTATAATGTATTTTAAATGACACATGCATTAGTACGATAGTAATCTATGAACTTTTCACAAGGAAATCACAAATTACCACTGAAAAATGTATATGAAAGAGAAAATCTGATTTTAAATGAAAGCACCAAAGGTGATGTTAAACGATCGAACATGCTTGCATGTAGATTTTTTGTATGCTATGCACAATCGCAAAATATCAGTATACTTCTAGAAAAAGATGTCAAACTTTGAAATAGTAAATTGAGAGCAAACTCCAGAGACATCAATATGTTATTCACATATAGGGGGAACTACTACATGTAATATAATTATTGAATAGTGCCAAAAATGGAAAGAACAGTTGGTGTAGGAGCTACTACTATAACATGCAACAACCCAGTTTTACATTCTATTACATTATTATTTTATTTCGCATCAACTGTTTCCCAGACACCACATCTGTTTTGAAGGGGCAAGCAAATCAATGTGACAGTCAAAGTGAAAT
>MJUT01002581.1:165196-205902 GCA_002080005.1 Gigantidas platifrons
ACGGACGGACGGACGGACGACACCCATTTCTATAGTCCCCTTCGACGAAGCGTCGGGGGACAATAAAAATTCACTTGTAGATGACATACATTAAATTTGGAGGGAAATGATCATGACTTACACATGAAAAATCTGATATAATTTTTACATAATACAGGTAGGAGTTGTACATCATATTGTATGGAAGCATTTTTCTAGCAGACACACATCTCCAGTTTATGTTAAATCAATATGCAGAGTTCAATAATGAAAACTATTGCAGTTACACTTACAAATTACACAAACAAGATACTTTATATGGCATTCAATGTCGAAAATATCTAAGTTCCATGTCAGAATTTTTTTTTTAAATAGGTAAAATCTGTCAAAAAAATAGGAAGTGCACATCATCAGTGTGTATACAGTCACTGTGCAAAGTTTGAATAATGTTGAATGAAAACCGTTGGAAGTTTTAGATTACACAAACTAGGTCTCCACTCTTGGACGGACAGAGAAAGCAGTTCCTAAACTTGTGCTCTACACTTGTGATGCAGGGAAAAATAAGTTTAGAGACTATTTACCCCCAGTAAAAAAATAGTCTGTACAACCTTAGACCACGACATCTTGTTGATGCTTAAAAGAGTACTTCAAAAGCCTATTCATATTTACGATAAAAGTAAAATAACATATTATTTTGTTGGCTTAAAAAAAAACAACTTTCAACATTCTTCCGTAAATGGCCGTTTTCGGGTTGAGACGAGTTCACTTGCACTCGTCTCTACTCATTGTGACATCCAATCAGAAAACATCTAACAAGAACTAAATTTTTGTGACATCAAATACTGTTCCTAATGGATATCTTTGATGATTTGAAAATAAAACTAAAAGTGATAATTCACTCTGCATCAGTGAAATATCACATTTCCTTTCACTCAGAAATTCTTCATTTCACACCTACATGTACAAATGTATCTACATGTATGTTATAATTTTTTGCTATTTTGTGATCTGATAATTTATGCAAATTAGTTACTGATCAATGGCGGGGGTCTCTAGGAGTTCGCGATAGTGAAAGTTATTGGTTTACGGAAGAAATAGGTACTTACATGCATTGTTGGGAAAGCCCGGGTGATCTTCCACTCGTGATAGAAATTGTTGTGTCTTTTCGTGAGTGGAGTGCAGTGAAACGAGCGAAAAGACATAAAATTTCTATCACTCCTGGAAGATCACCCGGTCTTTCCCAAGAACGTATGTAAGAACCTAGTAATCTCTTACATTTTCAATTCCATTTGCAAAGGCTTTCCAAGCAAGAGGTCCAGGACCGTCTACCACTTTACCATCATCATCAGGGCCCCAGCTGGCAGAGTAGATGTCTATATATGTACTGTTAAAACTTAAAGATGCAGCCTCTACGGCATCAAACACTTCTCCATCCAACATACGTACACCTGAAACAAACAAAAATCTTGTTGCTATATCTTGGTTTGAAATACAGTCAAACCTACCCATCAAGTTACCTCTATTAAGTGTAGTCACCTGTATTTAAAGGTCACCTTTTTCGTGTTCTGTCATAGAAAATATCTTATGAATTGAAACTTTTTTAAGAGGTCATCTGTCTTAAAAAGACGGCTCTTTATTTGTCCCAAAGGTGACCTCTTAATACAGGTTTAACTGTATATTGTAGGTGAAATCAATGAAATGTCAATGTGACTGCTCACATGCTTACAAGAAGACAAATGATTTGTAAATGAAGGTGATTACTATTAAGTTATTTGACTTTCTATTCTTCTACCCTATAATGAAGGCTATTCCATGTGTAAGATATCTACGTACTTGTTATCTGATATACACAAAAGTTTTCCGGTTGTTGACCAATTTTGTCTGTTTATATACTTATGAGTTTTGATTTTCCCTTTGGAAGATTGTTTGGAGTTCGGTAATTTTGTTATTACCTTTATTTAATGAAAGGAAAACTGCAGTTTTACTCATTAATACAGAGTACACCGATTCCGAGCCAACCTGTCTTTGCTCTTTCTCCTTAATGCTACACGCTTAGCGGAGAATCAACATATACAAATTTCACAGTCTTTGGTTTGACCTGCTCTGGGATAGAACCCATGAGTTATCGCACTTGAGGCGAGCATGCTAACCATTGCGGTTGAAATTAAAAAAAGAGATCACTGTTCCAGTATATAGCTTTAGTTAACCGATTTAACCCTGCCACATTTTCATGATGCCTGACCTCGATTTCCAATGTCACATGACTTGGTCATTTTTTTGTTCAATGGTGTGAGGCGAGAGGTGGTTGTTCATTTTATTGATATTGTTTGAATTGTTGACCATCACTATCTAAACTTATTTTTCGCAATGACTGGAAGTCACTGATATAAACCTATCTGTTTTCCAATATTTAATTACCTCCTATCCCTGAGTTGTAAGCTACACCAACCACACAGTTTGAGTTATTAGCTGAAGCAGATACTTCACCAGCACATCTTGTACCATGTCTGCAATAGTATAAAAACAATGTGAATGCTACATGACTAGGTTGATGAGGAGGACAGTGCGTTCATAATCTCAAGTCACAGTTATAAAGTGAAACCTGTCTAAACCGAACCACCTTGGGGTCCAACTTTTGTGTTCGAAATAGACAGGTGTTCTGTTTACACAGGTTAAATTAACAAATATTTCCTACATTAGTACTTTATTTAAAGTTCAGTTTATGAAGGATTTCGGTTTATTCAGGGTTCGGTTTAGTTTGATATTATTTCTGTTGAAGGAGTTCATGTTGTACAAGGTTGTAATGTGATGTCAGGCACAATGATGATGGTATTTGTGTTAGGTTACAATTCCACATATTTTTCTAACAAAATTCAAAAAGGTAAAACATGCTACTCCGAGGAACAAGTGATCAGTATGCTGGAATTCCTCATCGATAACATATTTGTCTCCTTTGGAGGGACACTGTTTCAGCAGGTCGTCGGCATACCAATGGGTACGAATTATGCCCCTCTTCTAGCCGATTTATTTTTATACTCATATGAATCGGAGTTTCTTCAAAAACTTGTTAAAGATAAGAAGATTCATGAAGCTAGAGCCTTTAATTTCACATACAGGTATATTGATGACGTTTTATCTATCAATAATTCTAGATTTGCAGAATTTCTTCCATTGATATATCCTCCAGAGCTGGAAATTAAAGAGACCACAGATACAGCTTCATCAGCATCATTTTGGACTCATACCTCGAATTTGACGACAGTGGTCAACTCAGTACTAAAATTTATGATAAACGAGACGACTTCAATTTTAAAATCATAAATTTTCCTAATATGTGCAGCAATATACCAGCTTCTCCTGCATATGGTGTTTACATCTCGCAATTGATTCGTTATGCAAGAGCCAGTAGCAATTATTCTGATTTCTTGAAGCGTCATCTTTGTCTGAAAAACAGGCTACTGGACCAGGGCTATAAAAAGATTCGCCTTATTCGATCTCTTAAAAAGTTTATATTCCGATATCAAGATCTTGTCGAAATATATTCTGTCTCTGCAGATACAATAGTAAAAGATACATTTTCATATAGTGAAAATGTATAAAGATAAGGATTTGGTATATGTGGTTTACAATGTCAAAAATATTTTTTGTGAATGTGTGACGTAAAAATGCTTTTGACATTTACGGTCGTAATTAAAATACTTCAAAGGACTCATAGTTGATGGTAATGGTTCACGAGATATATTAGATACTGAGTTTGGTACTGTTTGACTGCTATTTTGCCTGTTTTTTCCAGTATTGTTGTAAATGCTGTTTTAGTGACAACAGGAACCTTTGAACCGTAATGGAAGCGAGAGGTTGGCACCGTAAAATCTGATTCAATCCACCATTTCTTTAGAAATGCCTGTACCAAGTCAGGACCATTGCAGTTTTCCAGTTTCCTGGTTGTTGACTGATTTTGTCTGTTTATTGATTTATGAGTTTTGAATTTCCCTTTGGAAGATTGCTCTGTGTTCGGTAATTTTGTTATTACCCTTATTTTGTACAATTGTTCATCTCTTCCAAGTTGATTTCTCAAGTTCTCTAAGATTAAAACATGAGAAAATTAGGAGGGGCAGATAATGTATGGATGACTGGTGATGGCAAAAAGCTAACATCATTTTAGCAAAAAAAAACGTAAAAGAATTTTTGAAGGAAACTTGAATTATCAAACGGAAAAATATTTCATTAAAATTGACGAAGTATGTTAAAACATTTATGCAATGTGGTGGCCATACTGGAATTCCAATTAGTAAAACAAAAGTATTTTGTCAAAAACGACACAATGATCAAAATATTTATGTGATATGGTCGCCATATTGGAATTACCATTAGTAAAACAAAAGAACATTGCGAAAAACATCACAAAGATCATTAGTTGTCGTAGCCTATGATTTTCTAATTAAAAAAATACCAGGTTTGTAAAGGACCATCCAATGATTGTTCGAGCAGACTAGCAGTCTGATTAGTTCTATGTTATTTGAGATGATGTAGAAATTTTTCTTTTCAAGTATCAAACTAGAATATATGTCATGTATGGTCATCTTCAGTTGCCAATCAGTAAATATACAATATTTTACTTCTCACACTTCACTGAATAATTTTTTTATAGGCATTTGTGGAATTTGAAACGGTCAGACAGCAGACGATGATGACCATAATGTCATGTGTCTGTTTGAGTCCAACAAGGTCAATTTATACTATAACAAAAGAGTTTGCACGGAAAACATTGTATCTACTTGTGGGTGTCTAAAGTTTTATTATAGTCGCATAAAAACCGATTGCCAGAAGTCTTTCATTGTTTTATCCATTGTCAGTAGTGAAATTCTACCACCATATTTTTACAACAATATCGAAGACATGCATTCAATGCACACATGAAAAAATGTACATGAACAACAAACCAAAATTTCGATAAAAAAAAAATTCAAAATAAGATGAAAGTCATGTACAAGATTGTAAATTATGTCTTTGATCTAATAGATTTTACATAACCTATTGCAAGTAATGTTTATTTTTGGGTTCAAAGGGACTGTCTCAAAACATTATATGTTAATAGCAGTAACTGACTAAAGAGTCACTTTAATTTCAATATACGTCAGTTACAGTCACTTAATTTCCAATATATGTCAGTGAAAAACTCTTGACCCTTCAAGTACCATGTCTAGAAAGTAAAAAAAAAAAGTAATTTCCTTGTTAAAACCATTGTTAATTTTTTGTTATTAATAAGTTTTATTTTATTGCTATTTAATTAGAAACGACACTAATAAAATGTGTGACACACATGTACATATCCTGCTTTTTTGTTACCTGTTCTCGTTGGTTGGATCGTATCTTGGCATGGGGTCATTATCTTTACTGTTGACATCATAACTAGCATAAGGATCCTATAGTAAAAGAAAAAAGAAAGAAATTTATTTCTATTGTTAAGATAACTAATGACAATTGAAGTGAAACAATAAATACATGTTACTTAATGTAACAGCCTGTATCTTTGAATAAACTATAAATCATACATGAAAATGTTAATACAAAATGTATGTATAACCTAACATAGATATCTACTCCGTCATAGTGTATAATATTATGGAATTAAAAAATAAAACATTAGAACTAATTAATTTGACAGATTGTGAAATAAACATGTGAAATAGCCTAAGGTAAAAATGTCAAAGCCAATTAACGGATGTTTCACCTGTGATCCGATTTTAATCCCAAGGTAATACACATGTTTTGACAGGTAAATTCGACTTAACGAATGTAAATAATATGGCTTTCTACATCTCGGACCCAAAACTTTTATTCGAGACAACTGAAATTTCGACTCATCCGAATTCGAATCAACAGGAGTGAAATTACATATATTTATACACAACGGAGTTCGGGACTTCGATAAAAATTCGACTCAACCGGAAATTCGAGTCAACCGAATTCGAGACAATGAGAGTCAACTGTACTTAATTAATTTTGTAATTTCTATACTTTTTTTTCCCTTGTTTTAATACCGTAACAGCATTAAGGGATCAATGCAAAAGAATTTGAATTTCATCTGTGTAGAACTACTTATCTTTTGTTTTCCAATATAGTAAAAGTGATACAATACAAAATACCAGTAGTCAAATCATGGCAATCAATAGACTTTGAAAATTAGGACCCTTTGTATAAAATATGACAGGGATATGTACAGGTAGCTTAGTGAACATATAAATTACTGTTTTAAACATTTTACCTGTATTATAATCAGAATATCAACTTGTTAAAAATATACATGTGATGAAAGTCAAGGGAAACAAAAAAATTAATATACCCCATTTTGAACCCCTTATATTTCAAAAATATAAGTTATGAGCATCAAATACTAGATCAATTTGTGTTTTAATATTTGATACAAATTCTATTGATTTCAAATACAAAATGTATTATGAATTTTTTTTTTTTTTTTTATTATTTCAAATATTTTATTGATAAATCAATAGGATTGGATAACAGGCTATGCCTATGCAAATCCTCTCCAACAACAAGATGTAACAATTAGAAAACAATTTACATAAGACATAGAGCAATCTACCCATCATGTATACATGCAATTCATCTTAATTACCAAGCATAAATACATGTATATTAATAGCAGAATCTTACAAAAAGAAAAAGTGTTTTGTTCTTTTCTTCTTTTTTTATGAAAATTTGCATTCAAGAGAATACTACATACAAAGGCAGAGCATGGAAATTAGTGACTATTTGGGCCTTGTGGGCCTTCGATTCAATAATGGTTGTTGCTGAAACATGAAAATTATAACTTTACTTGTATTTTAATAATAAATGTTTGATTTTAAAATGCTATGCAAAAATCAGTCAATAGAAAATAAAGCTAGGCAAAAGAAACAGATTTTATACTACATTGACAAGAAAATGGAAATTCAGTGCCTGACTAATATCAAATGGCCCTGGACAAGTACATTTGTACTTGTACGTTGCTTGGTTTTGAAACACCTTGCCATATAGCAATCTATAACTTACAAAAAATTTAATTTTTCGTTGATATAGAAAACTGTATTAGCAAAACCTAGATATGAAAAGCTTGTTGAAGTAGGAATATTTGCAAGAAAGTTGTAATTGGCTTGCATTTACGTTATGTTTTTATTAAAACATTTAAAATAAATGTCCCATTAAAAGTTTCAAAAATAAATGTCTCGAAAGTCATAAACTATTTTTTTTTCAAATGAAAAAAATTTCACAACAAGTATGAAGAAATCTTGTTTTCCTTGTAAATCTTAACTATAACAGGAAGTACAGGTCCTTAGATCAATCCGCTTCTCCCAAAAATACTTGTTTAAAGGTCAGGGATATGTAACCTTCAAGTTCAGACATGATCTATGACAAAATCTATGACAATTGTCTGTGACGTTTTTTTGGGGGTTTAAAACTTATTGTACATGTAACATAAAAACTAATTAATTAACCATTTGAAGTATACAAGTTATAGGTCAAAAGTCTTTCTGCATCAAGATATTTCCATATATGTTTGGAATAAAACTTAACCATGATCTTCATAAAATAATTCTTGTCAAGTGATTTATTACTTGATTTTCTTGATATTTTATACCCATCGAGTCAAATCTGTATACCAAGACTACTCAAGGGAACCTGAAAATGTGGCCTTTATGGACAGCTGCTCTTTATATACAGGTTAAAATTATAAATACTATTCATTAATGGGGAAAATGAAGTTGCCCTTTATAGACAGTGATTTGTTATATAGAGGTACCCTTTAAGACAGGTTTGACTGGATAATTTTAATATAATTTCATTTCTACTTTTTCTTAAAATATGATTTAAACATGAAGTTTACTATATTATATATATATAGAAAAATTGTGACATAGCGAAGTTACATTTGTGTCTAAATCATAAATGTTTGAAAATAAAAGTTTGAAAAAATAAAATATGAAAATATTTATATAATTTTTCAAAACTTTTATTTACAAGCATTTATGATTTAGACACAAATGTAACTTTGGTATGTCACAATCTTCTATTTTATATGAAAATATTTAAAGCCATGATATAGCTGAAATACTGCTAAAGTTTGTGTTAAACACCAATCCATCAATGAAAATATTTAAACATCTGGTGTTAATGGTGAAAAATGTAAGAAAATCAAATAATAAATGACTTCAGGAGAATTTCTTTAAAAATAAGTGGTTTGAAAATGAAATATATAGGGACATTTCTCAAGTGTGGAAATAATTTGACCTGTGAATGTTAATATAATAATTTTGTCCTGGCAAGAAATAAGACAAAAGAGGTTGTACACTAGGACTGGTTTGCACAAACGTCAATTAAAGTCTCAATTAAACTTTAAGTGTAAATTCCTTTCATGTACATTTCGAGTGATTTGAAGTGTCAATCAAGTTTTAATTAATTTAATTAAGGTTTGTGCAACCCAATCTCGATCATTATTGACCAACCAGAGAGAAACAAAAGGAAAATGTTTTACAACATGCACAATAACATATGAAAACCTGTTTGTAGCTACTTTCGATTATAACCCTTCACTGACATCTAATATTCATTCCATCAGTAGATGTGTTCATGTTATTAGAATGACAAATCCCATGTGACGATTATATTTTCATTCCATATGTGTAATGTAACATACAGAGGTAGTATTTTTGTTTAATATTCACTATTGTTCTTAAATCAAATGTCATTCCAAATATACATTTATAATTAGAATTAATATCACTGTACCATTGTACAAAGTTTACAAATATTAAATCAACAATAGCAAAATTAATCTGTCTTGTGAGACCTTTCGTGAGAGACCTCACAACAAAATGTCAAAACTCCTAGTAGTTCCCCCTCTTATAAGGCCACTCTTTCAATGATGGAGGGATGGTCTTCTAAGTGATGGAGGGACTATGGTAATGAAAACATGTGTTGAGAGTTACATCTATTTTTCAACAAGAATCAACAAATTTTCCCTGTACAGTCAAACCTGTATTAAGAGGTTACCATTGGCAATTGGGGTTAAGAAAAAGTGACCTTATAAGACAGGTCATCTCTTAAAAGAGGTTCAATTCATATGAAATATTCTTGATAGGACAGGAAACCAGTGACCTTTTAACACAGGTGACCTCTTGAGCAGGTTTGACTGTATCTCATTACTAAAATCACTTCTTTGGCTTGATAAACTACTAGTATACAATAAACAAGAGCCTCACATGAGCCTGTATCACTCATGTGGTATAGAAGTGTTTTTTTTTAATTTTTTTTTTTTTAAATATACTTAGTTTCTGCTTTTATCCCCTGCTCAAGTAGGATCATCTCTATCAAGCTTGTTTGCCTTTGGTGGGTAATTTTGCAGTAGAAAATTAAGATATTATGAAAAAGTTATAAAGAGGATGGTCAGACAAAAGACTCCAAATGCTACTAAAAGCTCACTTGGCCCCACATCACCAATCTGTCCTTCTGGTTCATCCTTAGCAACGAAAACACAATGAGAAGACAGTGAAAAAAGCAGATAAAAATCTAGGCTTGAAAAAAAATGTACTTTTAACGTCAGCTTGTATCAATGTTTTCTACCATCATTCCATATATACAAAATGTATTTATAAAATGATCAATTACATACAAATTAAATGTTAGATTTGATCTACAATATAAAACAGTGGAATAAATATAAAATTAACAGTTGTATAATAGTTCATATAAATGGAAAATCCATTCTCTAACTGAGCCCACTCACTGTAGGTTATTTCAATCCAACAAGAATAGCTCTTAAATCTCTCTAATCGTAAAATAAAATGTCACATAAAATACATGGGAAAAAAATATTTTCCTTAAAAAAAGAGATTTGTGAAGGCAAAAATGACACTTCTAATACCAAGAAATTGTAGTGATATTCAGACTTACTTCTCTTAAATAAAAGAAATGAGAACTTAATCTAAATAGAACACTTATTGAAACAAATGCTAGAAATAAAGGAGAATAATTGATTTTTAGCAGGGAAACACTTGAAGAAAACAGCAGACTTTTAGCTACAAAAGCTGATCAAGAAATTAAAGGTGATTACCTTAATGTTCTTTTATCGTAACCAATTAGTTGTAAATAACGACAGCTATTTCAAGCAATTGATATTCAATCTATAGCTAATACACCAAGATCTTGATATTGTATCATAAAATCATGCCATTCTGTCTACTATTGAAACTCTGAGAAATTTAATCCAGTCAAGCCTGTACTTAGAGGTCACCATTGGGACAAAGAAAAAGTGGTCTTTTAAGACAGGTGACCTATTAGAAGAGGTTTAATTCATATGAAATTTTCTGTGACAGGTCATGAAAAATTATACTTTTTAATACAGGTGACTGCATGGGCAGGTTTAACTGAACTTGTATATCTTTACTTGCATTTGTCAGTCTCAGAAGTTTTTTTGGTTCCAATCAACGATCAAATATATTAGTATTCACAAAATTCTCCATTTTTATTTTTTAGCTGGTATAAATTTCTTCCAACAAATCTATTTAGAATTTGAATTATCTGTTCTATTCATCATGAATTATTTTCACTGAATATGGACGGCAGAGTATCAAACAACAACACCTGAGTGTGTATTGTTCACCTTGTTATTCATGCACAGTTTGTGTTTAATTAGGGCTAAGGTGCTTAACCCCTCTTTCAACATTATTCCAGTTATATCAAGGTGGTCAGTTTTATTGGTTATTTGAATTAACAAAGAGAAATTGATTGATTTGATTTGATTTTTGGTGTTTAATGCCACTTACAACAATATTTCAGCTATATCATGGCGACCAGTTTTAGTGGTGGAGGAAGCCGGAGTACCCGGAGAAAACCACCGACCATGGGCAAGCAACTGGTAAACTTTATCACTTGCGACTGCGAGTCGAGTGCACCCTTTTTTGTAATTTACAAAGCCGGGCGTGAACCCACACCGTATTGGTGATAGGCTTGTATGAGTTGTTAGATCCGGCGACCTAACTCATTGAGCCACCCGGGCCCCTCAAAGAGAAATTGAATTATTTGGGATCAGTCATTACTTTGAAAGGAGCATTTTTTTTCTCCAAGACAACCGATTCAACAAAATAGAGTTTAACTGTATTTTTAAATTAATTCCAATTGTCTTATATACATGTATTTAGAAACTGATTAATACAGTCACTGAGGGTCAGTATAATTAATATATGTATACCAAGAATCATTGACTTGATGATGACTGCAGGTCCAAGTACATATAGGATGTAGTCCTGAGAAAAGGATGCACGTGTTCTTCATCAATATTAAAAAAACAACCTTGGTATTATCATGTATATTTTAATTAATGGCCATATACAGGGTCGGCCTTAAGCTAATTGGACCAATTGTTATCTATTGGACCTTGCGCTGGAGTTATATACTCTAGGCTGTTCAAATACATACAACAACACACTGCAGGTTTTACAGAGAACAATTGCCCCCCCCCCCCCCTTTCACCTCCTAAGGTCGGTCCTGGCCATATAACCTATATTCTCTTGAACATAAATATATAAGTTTAGTTTTTTTACAAGTCAAATAGTGAATAATGCCAGTGTTTAAACCTGTTTTCTTGCCATATTTTTACAAGCACATTTGACAGCCAAATGGATGGATTGTAAACCCATGAGGTATGATGTGCAGTATATCTGTATTTTACCACATAAACATTGGCAGAAATTTAGTTTTCATGTCAACACTCTCTGTCCTATTATAGACATTAGATTTATATCCCATCAAATACAATATATTTACAGCAGTCACCCAATAAACACCAATCAATCAATCAATAATCTAAAAGTCTGCAGTAACTGTCAACAAAAGCTATTTTGTTGAAAAATGGTACATTGATTTCCTGAAGGAAAGATAATTTTCACTGTCTTTTTATCCAAAACTATTATCATCAGTTTGTAAATGTGTTAATTATTGGAGAATAAAAGAGGGGGGATGCATTAAAGGATAACAGATTGTATGTGACATGAATGTATTTTCCATGAACAAATCTTTAAAAAGGAAGTAGAAATACATTTTATAGTCTTATATGGCAGGCATGACAATCCTTACCAGGAGAAATAAATGAGGTGTTTAAAATTCCTTGAAACAATGAAGATTTATTGTTATTTAAATAAGATAAAATCTCAACAAACTGTGAAATGTTTTTAACACCAAAACAAACCCATTGAAATTAGAATAAAAATGTAATAAACGGAACTATATCTTTTGGTGTTCCTTCCAGATCAAAATATTATGTCATTTCTTCGTTTGTACTAATAATGCTGATTTGAGGTTGATCTTTAGAAGAAGTTGTCACAAATAACAGATTACCGCTAGTTGCATACTGATGTATCAAAAAAAAAATTTATATCATATTTTAACACATCGTACCCAATTGTGCTTAAGAAATAAATTCCTGTTTTCTGCTGTGTGTCAATATTTTTTTCATAGGAAAAAAAGAAACGTTTCTGAATATCATATTTTTTAATTTTTTAATTTATTAAATAATTATCCTTTTTACATTGTATCTGATTTGCAGTTTATGGTAAAACAATAAGTGGTTATGGTTATGGTGTTCAACACCACTTTCAACAATATTGTAAAACATTTGGTATACTCCGACTTTTACCTTACATTATATTTGTACATACATGTATAGTGAAAGATACATAAAAGAATACAAACAAATGTTTTAGATAAGAATGATTTAAAAATATTTGTCTCATCTGGCCCTATGTTAAATTTGTCCTACAATATAGGCTTATTAGATTTCAAATAGATAACCACATGTATATTGAAAATTTTGTAAGGGACCATCCAATGATTATTCATGAACAATTCACATTCAATTTCAAATTTATGAGAGAAAAGAAAATTTGATCTTCCCATATTGTCTTATGTAAAAACTGGTCTGTGACATTTTGTAACCGGCCATCTGAGGTTTTAATTTCAGTCAAGATATGTTTTCAAAAAAATTGAGTGGTTTCTTAGCGGAATAATGATAAAATATTTTTCCATTGGGGCTTATGTTAAAACTTTGTCCTAAGGGGGTGGCTTTCTTAGATTTCTTATAGACAAATAAAGCACAAACTATTTCAAGGAGATATACCAGTTTATCATATCACAATTCTATCACAAATGTGGTTTATGAAATTTTAGCCAACATAAGAAAGCATTGTCGGTCTGGCAGCCACATTGAATTTCTAAATTAAACAAAAAGCATGTAAAATAAGGATACCAAAGTAATATATCTGCCAAGTAATCAGTCCTCACGATGAGCACCAGTCCTCTGGCCCAAGACCAGTAAAACTTTGTTTGGACCAGTAAATGTTTCAGTTTTCATTTAGAACTATATAAAAATTAATTCAAGAATTTGATTTCGACCAGTAAATAAAAATTTTCATTTCGAGGACTGCAAGCTTAGTTTCGTCCATTTGTTTGTAAGAATTACCTAATGATATTATTTTGGTTTAACTGAATAGTTCTCTATTTATATCATGCATGTTATATGTCATAAACAATATCTTAGTAGAGGAAATATGTGATGAAGTCAGAAGTGCTTCTAAATTTTTTTCAATGCGACTTATGTTTGAAGTGGTAAAACAGGTACATTTACAACATAAAAGGGCTTTCAATATAAATTTTTCTCAAGTCTACCAGTACTTCACTATTTACAGGCGGTACTTTTTATTAAAATTTGAACATTTTTCATCAATATCTTACACGACACTCTTTAAAATCAGGAGGTACCAAATACAATTTTAGATGGGTAAAAGTACCTGGTACTTCCCCTTATTGAAAGGTCTGATAAATGTGATCTTTATATAAGGACCAATAATATACATTTAAACCTCTAATTATTTCCACTGAACTAGAGAGAAAAAATAAATAGCTATGCCATATGCCCATGATTCACCTGTTTAAAGTCGCATAACTCTCAAACAATAAAAGTGGAATACCGGTACACCAGAATGCATATAGACCCTAAAATATACCATTCCCTATAATAGTCTGGTATAATTTGAAGAAGATCTGCAGTGAAGGTAAACTTGAGTTAACACATAACCTGTTTACTTATGACTGGGTATTTTTCATCAGAAAAGACTAATAACTCTGGAACGTTATTAGTGAAAATGATCAAAAACATAAACAGACCCTAAGCCACCATTCTCAATATCCTGGTGAAGTTTGAACAATATTGGCCTAGACAAAGTCGAAGTTGGGATACATGTGACATGTTCACAACAGACAATTTTTCATGGGATAAAGTCCCATAAGTCTGCATTGTCCCGAAATGAAAATCTTCAAGAAGTATATAGACTGTCAAACTCAAAACCAACATTCCTAATAATCTTGTAAGTTTGAAGGTCAAGGCTGCTAGAGAACTGTTTGCTTGTGTCATGTTTATAAACAAATATTTTTCACATGACGTGTTTAGACAGGCAATACAATACCATAACATGTCCCATTTAAACATGACGGGACACACAAATATTAAATAACTATGGAACCTGAACAGATCTCAGTTAAATCAGATATTTTTCGAGGTTAAGGTACTTAACACCACTTTCAACAATATATCAGTTATATCCTGGCAGACATAATGATGAAGGAAATCGGAATACCCAGAGAAAACCACCAACCTGCCAGATATTTCTGTATTGGAATTAATCCATTGAGAACTAAAATATCAAAATGTGAGATCTCAACTCTATAAAGTTACAGACATGATACATATGTAATAACATTCAGGGGTGTGGAATTGCCATGCCCGACTCGAACATAGAACCTGTCGGACAAGTAGATTTTCCTGGCTAGCTTGTCCGGGGACAAGTAAATATCAACAAATAAAAATAATTTTTTTATTAAAGTATTCTGGAAAGACAATTTCTCAAATGATATTATATCGTAAAATATTGACGGTTATATCTAAAATGTTTTATGTGTTTTTTTAATTGGAAAGGATCGTGTCAGTGGTGTTCCGAAAGCAGCTAAAAATAACCAGAATTGTACAAGTTCTAAGTTGAGTATTACGGCCCGATTGCAATGATAATTGTATTGCATTTATTTAACGAAAACCGGGATCGTGTAACAGGTTTTTATTGATGTTCCGAATGTGACGTTTCCTTGTTTGTCCATGGCTTTTCGTAAAAAAACAGGGCCTAACGTCTATGAACATACATTGTATAATACAAATAGGGTTGCAGTCGTTACAATGGATAAATATTTAATAATAAAAAAAGGTTGGAAAGGTTTTGTTCACAATGAGAAAGTTAACAAACGCAAAACTCTAGCGGAAAAAGACACATAATTTGTGGAAAAACACCCAACAGCGGCAACGGACTGTTCAGTCAAAGTGTGGCTAGCCGATTTCTCGTGGCTACTGCTGGATTCTGATATTGTCTCATATTGCAATATCTAAAGGAAATATTTTGATTTTGCTGACCGGAAATCATTAATGTTTTTTTTTCTTTTTGCAAAATCGTGGACAGGATGGATACATATCTTCCCATGCCCATGGAGACACAACTAAAACGGTTTGATGGATAAAGCCATTGCCAAGGTTAATCAAAATTAACTTGATTGATATGAGAATTTATTTCAACATAGCTTAAATTCTGTATCTAAAAACAACCGGCTATTGGATCACCTGAACCGGCTATTCTCTGACTGCACATTCCTATCTGAAATTCAAATTTAAAATGGTCTTCATTTGGGCAGTGATCACTTAGGCAGTGATGTTTGTGTTAACTTTATTAAAGCTACATTTCAAATTTTATGCAATGATGTAATAGAAAATATAAACAAGTTCAATTTACTTTTATTTAGTTAGCAACTGTGTTTGCAAGTATCAAATGTTTATATAAAAAAAAAACAAAAACAAAAACACAAAAAAACAGGACAAGTAGGATTTTGTCCGAACAAGTAACTTTTTTCAGATAACTTGCCCGGGGACAAGTAGAATATTTCAGTATTTCCACACCCCTGAACATATCTCTGACCTGTATGCTAAATTTGAAAATCAAACTAAAAGTACAAGTCAAATAGTGATACTAGGAAAAAACCTGATAAATCTGTTACAAAAATACACAGAACATTACCAAGAGATAAAGCTTATATGATAAGTTGCATAGATATAGGTAAATCAAATTATCTCCCTTAGTTTCTGTGCAGAGGTGTTATAAAATTAGTTTTTCAGAACTAAATATTTCAACTCATACACATTGTGACACTACATTATAAAACTTTCAAATTTTATATTTTGTATAAATTTATGCAAATTACATATATATCTTAAACCCATAAACAAAGCAGGTGTATTTAATGAAATAATGGACACAGTTCTCAAGGGAAATTAAAGTAATGATCAATTGGCAATCTGGTATGTAAATATGATATAAAACAGAACTGAATAACAAATTAGCTTCAAGTTAAAATGAAAAATTTGTACAATTTACAGTGGTTTTTTTTTAACACAAAATATCAATAGACCATGTGATTCTATTTCCTTTGATTTTTAGGGGGATTTTTTGTTATATTTGAGTGTGTGAATGACTGTTGTTTAATTCCAAATGAGCAATATTACAGCTACATGTACATTTGTGTATATGATAGTGAGAACAGGTTACATTTTGATGAAATGATGATGATGATGATGTCCAATTTGTACTAGACCAACACACTTAGTTGGATTTTTATAGTGCTAGCTCACTGAAACAACAATCCCTGGGTAGACATGTCACTCCACTCAGACATATTATTCTGATTCCAGCCCAAGCAGTCTTTGCTTAATACTCCTTAGTGTGGTTGTTTAGCAGAGAAGTAACAAATACAAATTACATAGCCTTTGGTTTGATCCAACCAGGGCACGTGCTGGAATCCATGATCTATCTCACGCAAGGAAAGAATGTAAACCATTTACACCATGCACCGATACAGTTTATTTAATTTGATACATTACATAAATGGAACTAAATTATAATTACTGTAATAAATCATATACTTCTCGTGTAATATTCAAGTTTTTTTTGGCGGGGAGGAGGGTGGGGTTGATTAATACAAGGATAATAATACAAGTCGCTAAAATTGGTAGAAAAAAATGCATGAAAATTCACAGGAAGGTCAGAATGACCCATGAGTAAGTTCAAGATATCACTAGTGAAAAAAAAATCAAAATAATCCCAACAAGTTTCAACAATTATACGAGCAATGATTTCCCTCAGAGTCAGAAAAAGCACACCTTTAACATTGCCTTAAACCTCATTCCACTCACTGTCTGAAAGTATTGAAACATGCAAATGAACTGAACTGAATCAAATTGATTCTTTGGTATATACTCAATGTTAATAATGACCATTCTATTGCAGAAAGACGAGCAAAATGTTCAATCAGACATGAAATTGTAAGCTTCATCATTTATTGAAAACCTATTTCAAACATCTTGGTTTTTTTCCTGTGTAACTTCAAAATAAGTCTTTTGAGATTTTATGGCCAATACCATGCAAAGTATGTTTCTAAAACACGATATTATAAACATTTTCAATTTATTTTCAAACAAAATGTTTCACTGACTCTCTTTAAATACCAGTGGTGCTGAACATTAATTACACCTTTCTTATCAAGGGATGTCATTCATATATAGTGAAACCTGTATTTAAACAAACTTTAAACAAGATGAACTGTGAGCGCTCACTTATGATACCCCCGCATACTTTGTATATGTTCAATGTGCATAAAAACCAAATCAGCAAACAGGAAGTAGGAATCTGACGGGTTCAAAAACGTTTCCCACAATATGGCATACCTATATGAAGTTTGTGACCAAATATCAGATTTCTGCCATCAATAGTTGTTGAGAAAAATATCTTAGGATGGATGGAAGGACGGACAGAGGTAAAACAGTATACCCTGCCCTCCGGTGGAGCAGGGGTATAATAAAGTCTCAATGTTGGAAATCTTTGATAATTTAACCTGCAAGGCTGCATAATCAAATCAATTGTTTAACCTGCATAAACAAATCAATTGTTTAACCTGCATAAACAAATCAATTGACAATTTGAAACATAAGAAGCTGTTACAATTGGAGGTTCAGTTTAGACAGGTTTAATTTACCGTACTTACACTACTATACAGTAGAACTTTTATCATATTAACTGTTAGCTACATTTCCCTTGATCACTTGAATATTAAGAGAATTCAAATTAAAACAAGTAGTAGTAACATTGACACTGTAAGACACTTTATTTGCGATTGAAAAAAAATCTAAATACTTCTAAATTTGTTGGCCTTAGGAACCGACCATTTTTTTTAAACCAAAATTTCTCGTTGGAAACTGCAAGGTTAGATCTTTATTTATTTTCATCTTTCAGATCAAGATATTATTTCCTATAAAATTTGGTGACAGAATAGTCCCCTCCCCCTCTCCAAAATAAGTTAAATAGTCGTTCCCTTTAATCTGTTCAGATGTTATTTTGAAAAAAAATCAGCTCTCAAGAAAGCAAACAGACTATATGTACTAGTCATGTACTAGTGTTCCAGATTTAATGTTAAACTACAGTACAAATTTGTAAATTACAAAAAAGGGTGCACTTGACTCGCAACTGCAAGTGATAAAGTTTACAAGTTGCTTGCCCAGGGTCGGTGGTTCTCTCCGGGTACTCCGGCTTCCTCCACCACTAAAATTGGTCACCATGATACAGCTGAAATATTGCTGAAAGTGGCGTTAAACACCAAAAATTATAATTAAAATTATTCTGTTAAACAGAACAACAGTATATGATTAAGATAGATTAATGGAAGAAAAAGAAGAGGTATAAAAAAGTAGGGGTTAGGTTTAGGGTTATGGTGTTTAATGCCACTTTCAACAACATTTTAGTTATATCGTGACGGTCAGTTTTACTGGAGGAGGAAACAGGTGTACTTATACGGAGAAAACCACTGACCTGCCGCAAGTCACTGACAAATTTTATCACAAAATGTTGTACACCTCGTCTGATTGGGATTTGAACTCACAACGTTAGTGGTGATAGCCACTGATTGCATAGATAGTTGTAAATCCAACTACCATATGTTCACGATCACGATGGCCCCAGTATATGATTAAGATTTTAAGATCAATGGAAGAAAAGGAAGAGAAAATAACCAGAAACAACACCCAAACATTGAGGCATAATAAAAAAATAAAAATAAAATAATTTTATAGACTTTCACTTGCTAGACTATTATTTGTTAAATGCCAGATTATTATTAAAACATGGCACAAAATCAATGTTCCATATACAAATACAATCTTAATATACATAATAGCTCATCAATGTCCCCCAGGCTCTCCTAACATCATCTTATCTATGATAATTCACAGTAACTTGTGCATAATAAAAATTTACAGATATTTTACTTCCAGGCATCTTGATCTTACATGTGAAGATTTATGATATGATATTATTACAATTATTGTTATAATAATTAAATGAAATGTATAATATAAGAAATGATAATTAATTAAATTAAGAAACAACTGCATTGTATTTGAATAGTTGCTGGCGTCAATTGGGATTTGACCGTTGAAAATGCTGTTTTACTTGGTGACGCATAGCAGAGCCAGTAAAACAGATATTTTAGACTGTCAAATCCCAATTGATGATGGCAACTATTCAAACACAATGCAGTTCTTTCTAATCTAATGCAAGACAAAAATATCCCTGTTTGGGCTGAAGAAATAGTATAAAAATTGCAAAAAATAAAATGCCGTGAATTATTGTCGATTACTTTGGCACATAAACATCATAAAAACTTGTGACATCATATGAAACTTTTCAGTGTAGAACGTAATCACTGACGCTATTCCACAACATGTACGCTTCAATTCCGGATAAAAAAAATCTCAATAATATTTAAACTCCTGTCCTTCTGAAGAATAAAACAGAGAACATTTTGAGTTTATAATGAAAATCTAGACAATTACTTACATAGTTCTTTTCAAGGTCAGGATGGTTCCTTTCTATTCCATCATCCAGTATAGTAATAACAACACCCTTTCCTGTGTATCCCATCTGCCATGCTCCTTTAACACTCATGTCATACCCAACTGTACCTTTTGTTCCTCTTTTACCCCCACTATGCTGAAAACAATTGTAGACATAAATATTAATCTAAACAAGTGATATGAGCGAGTAATTGGTCTATAATGCCAAGGGAGCAATTTTTCAGCCATATCATGGCGAGAACAAGTTAAATTAAATTAAATGATGATGATGACGATATCTGCTTTGTATTAGACCAACACGCTGAGTTGGATTTTTCTAGTGCTTGCTTACTGAAACAGTCTGTGGGTAAACATGTCCCTCCACCTGGATACATTATGATTATCTTGATTGCGAGCCAACCAATCTTGTTAATATTTACTTCATGACAAAGTAGTGTGTGCATTGTTTCTATTGATGTAGTTTTTCCTAAATTGTTTGAAATGTTTGAATGTTTTTCTAAAATCATTTATCTTAAAATTTTATTAATTAAAAATAGCATTAAAACGTCCTCGGGTACAACTAATAACCAACACAAAAATCTGCAGTCAACAGCAGAAGGTTACAAACCTCTCAGACCCATATAAATTTGAATGCCTAATAACATTTCTTATGGACACGCATTTGGATTAAAGGTAAAATCTACAAACATTTTAAGCATTGGAGAGTAAATTTGTAGTTCAATGAGATTGTTATTTATTCAAGATTTAGTTTCGACATATCTAAATGTACATTACATTCCATGTTTCTTTCTAAGGAGAGCATGATCATTTCATACTTGAAAAGTCTTTGAATTAGAAACCATTCTCATACTTACAAGATACCACTGGTTTTTGTATTCTGGATCATTGAAGGTAATAAGATCTCTTTTTGTTCTTTTATAGACAAATTGCTGTTCAACCCAATGAACCTGAAAAATACAAGAGCAATAATCTTAATAAAACAAAAATAATGTCCTGTGAGTCTAATAAAGCTATCCCGGGAGCTATGAACTGATACAACATGTATAAACAGACAATTTAGAGTTCAAGACCATTTCTCTCAAGGCATAATTTCCATGAGAAATATACAGGAACTAATATTGTGTACTGTACTGTACATATATTTAGAAATATAATTCAATTGTCACAATTTTGTTTAGGTTTGGTTTATGGTGTTTAATGCCACTTTCAACAATATTTCAGTTATATTTTGGAGTACCTGGAGAAAACCACCGATCTGTCGCAAGTCACTGACAAACTTTATCATATAATGTTGTATCAAGTACAACTCGCCATGAATGGGGATAAGCACTGATTGCACAGTTAGTTATAAATCCAACTACTATACGATCACGACCATGATGGCCTCCAATTTTGTTTATAAAATTACACATCTAGGTCTAGCAAAAACCTATAACTGCAATCTGTATACATTGTGCTTTACATTATTTTTTTTTGTGTGGACACAAACATAATGCCCACTCCTACAACAGACCATAAAAAAATGTGATGACAAATATCTTGGGACAGACGGAAGGACGGACAGGGGTAAAACAGTATAATTATTGCCCACACAGACAGTATTAATTCTTGAAAAAGCTAAACATAAATTAAATGAATTGACCAGAAGTCAAATGTCATTCAAAGCAGCAGCTTCCATCATAGTCAAAGAAGCACAATTTAGCTGTATGACATTCAGAGATTTTCATGGATAATATAACTTACATGTATAAGGACTTCTTTTATAATTAAGAAATGACATACAATACTCAGAAATAGAGGATCTATTTTCATTATTAGAAGAAATGGGATTGATTGTAACGTCACTATTGGCTCTATCAAACATTTACGAAATTGTATTGAAATTACAGAAAATCAATCAGCTTCTCTTAATTACTAAGACTAGCTAAGTAATATAATAATGTACAGCAATTAATGTTCGAGCCATGCAACGAACGTAGACAGATCTAAATGACAGCATGATAACGTGTAACACACAACTTTTTATTTTATTTATTAAAAATTAATAAAGGCCATGTTGGTCTCACATTTCCCATCTAATGTAGTACACAACTTTTACAGTCAAATCTGCATTAGTGACCACCTCTATAAGCAATAACTTGTGTTATCAAACCTTAATTTTACTTTCCCTTCACAGTGCATTTCAGATTAATTAAACCTCCATTTTGCGACCACCTGTCTTATGTGACCGTATGTCAATATTCCCCTGGACAGACATAACAAACGGACTTAGTAAAACCCCTGGTTTTGGTTCTTGGGAAGGTGACTAGGGGATGATGCAATACATGAATATCCTGTTAAAAATGGGACTGAATGTTATGCAGTGTACTGAAATAAGGTTTACATTAAAAATTGGACTGAATGCTGTCTACTGAAATATAATTTTACTTTTCAGAAAATATACTTTTCAACTCGTTATACACTATCCATTACATACATAAAAATGTATGGAACAACATTTAGTGTACTGACATAGGGTTTACATTAAAAATGGGATTGAATGCAGTCTATTTGCTTATATTGATGTATTGTCATTGGGGGTCCAACTTTCCGAGGGCAAGGGTTGTGATCCCATAAACCAGTTTAACCCTGCCATATATATGTGCCTGTCCCAAGCTAGGACCTAGATTTGCAATGCTACATGTAATGGTCTTTTTTTTTTGTGTTCTATTGTTTGAGGTCAGAGACATTGTTGTTCGTTTTGTTGACATTGGTGGAATTCTCAACCATCACTGCTTAAACTTTCTTTTCATACACACTATTACAGTACTGAAATAAAATTTTCATCTTCACTTTTTAACTTGTTACTCCATCGTGGTCGTGATCGTATGTTAATTGGATTTACAACTACCTATGTAATCAGTGCCTATCACCACTAACGTTGTGAGTTCGAATCTCACTCAGGTGAGTCGTACTCATACAACATTATGAGATAAAGTTTGTCTGTGACTTGTGGCAAGTCAGTCGTTTTCTCCGGTTTCCTCCACCAATAAAAACATACCACCACGATATAACTTAAATATTGTTGAAAGTGGCATGAAACATCATAAGACTATCTATTCATTACATATACATGTATTTTAAGAACTGGAATTTCCTCCAATGTTATCCTATTTACACATACATTGAAGGAGTATTTGTTTCTTTGTTTGAATACTATCAGTAAGGTCTGACAACACAAGAATAGTATGAAATAAATCTTTTTTGTCTACCAAAAGTGATTTTAATAAAAAATGACAAAGTCATCTGTAGAAAAAATGTATAATGGTAAAATGATCTGTGTGTAACTATTAAGCCTGATTTTCATCAAACGTCCCTGATTTCAATACCGATCTGACTGCAGTAATTGGATAAAGCCTTGTTAATCTTGTTCCAATTGGAAACATTTCCATGTATTAAGCTAAGAATCTTGTTAAATTTCCCAGCCCAATGGGGGGTTGTGTAGGTTATCAAATCTGTTGTAATCTCATTATTTTGATTCTCTTTATAAACATGTAATCTTAAACTTTGCTAAATTGAAGTCAATTAACCCTAACGGCAAAATGCTTAAAGAATGTAGTGGATAGTGACTTTGAGTTTGAAATAGTAAAAAATGTGTTATTTATATGTAATTAGTTACTGTCATCATATCATGCTTATTTAACCATAGGTACATTATGTATGTAGAAATCTAGGCTTTCCATTTCTTCTACATTCATCCCCATTGAATGTTATCAAGAAGAAAAATTTTGAGTTACCAAGTACAAGAAAAACAAGCTATACCTCTATATCTACATTTATATACTTATACAATGTATGTATGGCATCTGTAATACAAAGTCAAATGTTGTTGTGAAATCGTACACATGTACATTCCTCACAATGAGCACTGGTCCTCCGGCCCAAGAATAGTAAAACTTTGTTCGGACCAGTAAATTTTTTTAGGTTTTTTTTAAGAACTACATTGTATACATAAAAATAAATTCAAAGATTTGATTCGGACTAGTAAATTCAAATTTTGATTTCGAGGACTGATTGTAATGGTTTTTTTTTTAATTGCTACGAGCAATGGTTCCACAACCCAAGCCAAATTAAAAATACATGTGGATCAATAATAATAAGGATGGTACACAAATGTAGATAGAGATTATAGTTTGTATGCTTTACCGCTCAACGAGGTGTCAAGACACGTAATTATTTCATGGAGACGAAAGGCGAATATGTATGAAAATAAGGATATTAGATACCATTTTTTCTCAGAGCGCTGTAAATTAATTACAGTAATTGTCTGAAAATTCAAAAATAACATTAGGCTAGACACTAAAAAATTAATAGGGAAGACAGGGTAACCAGAACCATGTCTATATTTTTGCACTTTTTGCCTTAAACTGTAAAATCTTGGATACAAATAGGAATGCATTTTCACTGAATAAAATTTGAGAAAATCTAAAGGAAATTGTTCCAATGTGAAAATGTATTTTTAAAACTCAAGATGTGTGTATACACTCTTAGTTAAAGTGTATATACATGTACAACATGTATGTATATCTTGAGTTGAAAAATGCATCCACTTCCGTGACTGGACTTAATTTGTTATTCTGCCAATACAGTCATGTAACAAATAAAGACAAAAATGTGTTATTTGTTTACCATTGACTTCAAGGTATTAATTTTATTACTTTTTTAGTTTCCTTTCAAAATGAAAATACCACACAAATTGGAGGATTATTACATTTGACAATAGACAATGTTCAAATAATGTTTGCTACAAATTCAATTATCCAATACTGTTATTTATTGCCACTAGTAAAAGTTTACTTTTCTGCCTACTGATAAAATCTTTTTACCCGAACATGTAATTTGTTTCCTGAATTAAAATTGTTTTAACTTTTTTTCATGTGGTTACAAATTTTGTATTAGTTTTAATTTCATTTTCTCAAACAGAAGGCGATCACACAAAAAAAAATACATCTGAATAAAAAAAATAATGAATGATGTCGGATAGCTATCACAGATTCACAGAAAACGGTTGTAAAGAAAATGACATCTAATGAAAACCAGTATATATTGGCTATTAATATAGGTACATATTTAAAGTCATCATAAAATGGCTTTTTGATTATTTTTTCAAGCAGGAAAAAGTGGATGTCAATAGACTCCTACAAGAAAAACCATAAAAGCTTTGTTTTGCTTTTATATTAATATGGTCCCAGACAGAAATTAGCTGTGTCATTCTTGTATATATATATACATTTTTTGTATAGGCACAACTACTGGTAATTAAAAGCTTTCCTTTAAAAAATTTTAAAGAATAAATCCCAGTCTGACATCTTATTGTCAGATATTGGGAGCTTTTTGCAATGAAGACAAGTCTAACTGGCCAAGATTATAAAATACATGTACAGGGCTTTTAATATTTTTCAAGTGTACCAGTACTTCACTATTTACAGGCGGTACTTTATATTATTGACATTTTTTTATGAATATCTTATACAACACTCTTTAACAATTTTCATGAGTATCTTATACAACACTCTTTAAAATCAGGAGGTACCAAAGACCATTTTAGGCATGTATAAGAATCTGGCACAATCCCCTTTGGCCCCTTACTGAAAGGCCTGTATGTATCTACTACCTATAAGTTACAGTATTAAACACAACAGATCTATCTATGTCTATATATCTGTAGATCACCTGGTTATAAATAATTTGTTTATTGTCTAGTGCCAGTAGTGGGCAGGAATCCTGGATACAGAAGAAATTTAGGACCTTGTTTCTCTGTTGTGGTGTACATAATACCCTCCGAAACTTCTAGGAGTGGTTGGGGTATCACCCCTCAAATCCTCCATTCTGAAGTTCTCAAATTTGACTTCAAAAATATACAACACCAAGGAATATTTCTGCCAATCGCAATTCTGGTTACAAATGGCTAGGTGGTATTGGAGAAGACAGATGACAAGTCAGACAAAGAGTGATCACAATATTGGACTATAAGTTGAGCATAAACTAGAGGCTCTCGGCAGCCTGTAATCGCTCATGTTTTCAATTTGGCTTCTAAATTTCATAGAAAAAATTCGGTCAATTTCTTTTTATCCATTAAAAATGAGATTTCAACTTTTGGATGGAAGTTGGTGGTGTCACATAAAATTTCGAAAGTGGTCCAGCTCTGGTTTCTGATGAGAAGATTTATTTAAAGTGATTCTTTTTTTATCAAAATATGCATAATCAGCATAATTTACCATAAATAGGCTGAAAGAAAAATTTCACAGAATAATACGGAAGATATATCATATATGGTCAGGTGAACTACTCATTTTTTACTTATAAAAAAAGAAATTAAAGAAATTTCCATTTTTAGTTAACGGTTGCCATCTTGAATGGAGGGCAAGGTTGTTTGACACAATTTCAAAAGGGGACCACCCAAGCCAAGCTTGGCTTAACTTAAGCTTGGTTCCGTGGTTTCAGAAGAAAAGATTTAAATGTGAAAGTTTACGACGTATGACAGACACCAAATGATGGTAATACTAAAAGTTCATATAGTCTATGGCCACCAGATGAGCTAAATAATAGCATATAAATATTGACTTATCTACACAGTAAGTTAACATTGTTTTGCATTGTCATGCTTACAAACATGCTTAATAATGCAGTAGTAATGGATTGATCATCAATTTTATATCAATCAATTATCACTCTATTGTACTCTGGTTGAAACAAGGGATAATAATCTGATAATATAATGATTTGATTTTGATTTGAATTTTGGTGTTTAATGCCACTTTGCTTAAGCATTATTTCAGCTATATCATGGCAACCAGTTTTAGTGGTGGAAAAAGCTGAAGTACCTGGAGAGAACCACCGACCATGGGCAAGCAACTGGTAAACTTTATCACTTGCAGCTGCAAGTCGAGTGCACCATTTTTTGTAATTTACAAAGCAAAGCGCGAACCCATGCCGTATTGGTGATAGGCTTGTATGAGTTGTTAGGTAATCCAACTAAACTCATTGAGCCACCCGAGCCCTGATAATAGAATGACAATGTCTGCTATAGAATATACATCATATTCTTTCTACAAAGTTCTATATTAGATAGAAACTTGTGAGGTAATCATTATCACATGTAATTAACACATCATAATTTGACCAATCATAATAGAAGAGGAAGATGTACATGGATGGTCATGAGCTTTTTTTTAAAAAGCTCAAGTTGGATTTGATTCCTGTCTAAGTGTGTTTGATATTTACAGAAGCAGATACATGTGCAGGGCTTTCAATAAGTTTTGAAGTAGCAGGCTATTTCCAAAAAGTAGGTGGAGAAATGCGCTGACATTTTTCGGCCGGGGGTTTGGGGGCCGCTAAAGGCTACCAACAGGTCAAAGGCAGTGCCCTTGTAGGGGGTCCAGGGGGGCAAAGCCCCCCGGAGGCTCCAGAAAACATTGTTTTTTTATATCCATCAACAACTGTGGAGAGCTGCAATATCAGTAAGCTCAATAAAGAATTTCAAAGAACCGAAAAAATATCAAGCTTTTCCTGCAGTGGGTGCTTTCAACCAAGGGCTACCAATTTTCCATTTCTCGTTTTAGTAACGCAGACTAACTGTATATATTAATATTTTTCTGAACATTGTTTGTTAAAACAAGTCTGCTTTGAAGTAAACATTTTGTGGAATTTTTTTTTATATAAATAAAGCAAAGTATTTTATTTAAATTTACGGATAAATACAAATTTTAGTGGATCTTTTCAACCATTTGTCTTAATCAGGAAAAAGCTTGTAATATTTGTCCATTTCAAAGGTTTCAATATTTAACAAAAGCCTAAATCAAGTCCTCTATCGTATTTTGCATGAAAGACATGTTTAAATTTGGCGCCAAATTGATATCCGCCTCCGATAATTTTTACCTGTCCGGTCCAGAGTGATTCTTGTCGGTGTTCTAGCTAGGATTTAAGAAAGGCAGGGTGCAAAACTGAAAAGGGGCAATTTTATGCATGCGACCTGTGAATAAAAGGGCAATATGTCAGGGGGTTCTGAATCAATTAATTTTCTCTTTAATGTGTTAATCTGGGGTCATCCCAAAATGTCTACAGGTCAATTTTGGTTAGACATTTTTTTCCCAAAATGTCTACTCCCTGATTAAAATTTATTACCAAAATATCTACAGGTCATTTTCTTATGTTACTTAAAATATTTCATGAGTTGCTGTATAAAGTACCATGATATAGCTGTTAATCTGTGGTTCATTTGCTTCATTTTGGTTTCTACTAAAAATAAAGAATGTTGTCTAGAAAAAAGGAAACAATAACCCAAAGTAGAACAAAATTTGATATAATTGATCTTATGCAAATTATAGATCAATTTATACCAATATTGTCCACAACACTGGTGTAACTGTAAAGTTCTTCAAAATATCTGTATATATAATATTGGATACAAGGTACATATAAGTACAAGTTATATACTTGGTGGTCCAAACCTGGACGTCAATACAGAAGGAAGAAGTAATGGGTGTCTATTTACGCATGTGTGTTATTACTACAGGTAATGTATAGAACTGGTTGTTGATAAATATTGTCTTTGTTTCAGTTTAAGAAGACAGGTTTTTATTTCAGATTAAACTTAAGTAGTTTTATTGTGTTTGATAATAAAATATTGTATATGGCATATTTAGATTTTGTTAATTTTGGTTTGTTTCAAGTATATATACTCATTTTTTTTTATCAACTTACGAAGTTGAAAAATACGATGTCAAACTTTTGTTTTCCTTTGCCACTTTCTTTGCATTTTCTTTCAAATGTCTTTCCCGGGAAGGCATTGTACTTATAATTTCAAATATTGATATTTTCGTTCATTAAAGCATTTCTGAGATTGCGAATTTAATTTTGTCAATGTGAATGTCCTTGAACTTCATCAAAGCATGGATAAATGATACAAGAAAAGAGTTTTGATCTGGCGATTTCACTTTAGTTTTAATCAAAATAAATTATGGACAAATTGGAGATCAAACAGGGCTCTATTATACAACAAATCCTGTATTTTATACTGGATAGTCGGTGCGGTAGAAACCAATGTTTTCCGGACCAAATTTATTTTTACCGGATTTGTTTGGGAATCTCTGGGATTCAGTATTAAAAAAACTAGTCCTGAACAAATCTCTCGACCATTGAAAAAACGTGTATTAAACAGTATATTGGAAAACTGTTATTCCAGGAAGCAAAAAAATATATAAATAAAGCACCGTAAATATAGATTTATTATCGAAACACGACAACAATATTGACATGATTGAAATAAAATTTCAATTTTTTTTTTCAACAAAATAGCTGGCGGTCTTTCTCTAAATAAAGGGCGAAAATCGCCGGCTACTGGCTTCTATTGAAAGCCCTGCATGTGATATTCTTTACATTTGGATGGATACATTTACATTTTCTCTATTGCAGTGCTTATGGGTACAATGAACTGTTAACTTAAACATACCTCTGGATGGCTTGACAGAAGTTCATGATGATGTAAATTTTGACTGGTGGATCGCTTTACTATTTCCTGATGTTCAAATAAATAGTGGTGTTTTAAAGATCCAATCTGAAAAAAAAAGAAATTTCATTCAAATTTTCTTCTCTACCTATAGACGTTTTCAGAAATCTGTGATTACCTAGTTATCGTTCGTGGACACTAGGTGGCGTTACTATTGTCAGCCATTAAGAAAGTACAACAATCGGTTGTTTACACTAGTTACAATTAATCAGTATTCATAATTGGATTAGATAAACATGCTTCAGCAAAGGCGTAGCTTACGTTGAGGCAACCGAGGCAGCTGCCTCAGTAAAAATATATGCATACAAAAATATAAAGACAATTAAATTGTATTTCCATGTTCTCAATAAAGGGACAATAAATAAGTTAACAGACTAAGACTCATATGATTTGTAAGTTAGTTCCGAAATTCCCCTTTTGTATGACGTCAAGTTTATATGTGTGATTTTGTCTAATGCAATCCATAATATTTTTGAATCGGCAATTAACAAAGTTTCTTGAACTAAGTTGTACATGTTAGATGACCATTATGAATGTACAATTGTGTATAGCTATGATATATTTTTATGACTATTTTGAAGCAAAACTGGTCCCAAATATATTCTAAATTGCTCAAAATCGCTTATGGGGCGCTTTGCCCCCAAACCCCCAAACGGGGCTTTGGCCCTGTACCCCACTGGGGGCTTTCAGCAGCCCCCAGACCTCCTGCCTCGGTAAAATAACATAGTAAGCTACACCCCTGTTCAGTTGTTATTTTATGGCTCCTCATGAAACTGTTTTTTCAGATAAAGAAATTCAGATATTCAGATGTTTTAATTTGATAAAACTTAAATTCTTTTTCATCTTCACTACAGATCCCTATAAAGAAATTGACCGACAAAAAGTTTTAATTTGTTTTACAATTTAACACAAAAAAAAGATAATAATAATAAAACAGAATTGAAAAATGCACCTTAAGATGTCACATTCAAAGTTTAAGGGGCATTAGCTACGATTTTGACCAAAAAAATTATATGTTTTGGAAATTGCTAAATAGCTTTAAAATGATGAAATAGAGGTAAATATTTCACATTAAACAGCTAATCGAACCACTTTCCGCCTTTTGAGAACGAAAATTACCATCGATTACTTATTTGTATTTTGTCGCTTATTAACTGCCAACTTGCATGGTTCGTTGTTCATACATGTAATTAACACTGACTAAAATTCACAAAATATAAGAAATAAGTGCATTGTTGTACTGATTTAATGACGATTCGACAAACTCCGTAAACAATGTTGATATTTAATAAGATGATGTCCATTTCTTGATCGATCTCAAAACACGTGCAGTTGCACACCTTTTCCCCGATGCGCGTACATTTCATAACATTTATAAGTTACAGAAACACGTTTTATTAAGGCATCAATCATATCTGATAGTTTTTATGGATAACAAAAATTTACGATTTGGCAGAGAATGTCCCTTTAAGTTCTTTCTTATCAGTTAGGCACACTTTTTATCATTATTACTTCACTTTAAGACTTATAAACATAGATACAAAATGCAACTATTTTGCGCTTTCGATTTTCAAGACATCTTCCAATTTATTTGTACTTAAAAAATATATTTATATTTTTTTTCTTATAAATGTGTATAAATATCTTCTATAAATTTCAATTTCTGATCTAATTTTTATTCTTGTTATGTAACAATATGGTCAGGTTGTTATTTTCATTGAATGGCATCTCAAAATAGATTGCTCCACAGTAGGGGAGTCTCCCTGTATATTGGGTACATCCTGTATATTACAAGACAACCTAATTCCGATCACCTAGAAAATATTCCCACGACATACATATTTTTTTTTATAACCACAGTGATCAACCTTGCAAAGGACACAACTTGAAGACGGCTTGAAATTCGAAAACACAAAATAGTTGCATGTTGTATCTATATATATATGTCTTCACTTTAAATCGCATAGTAATAATTTCAAAAAGCGTATATTATAATTTATATATTTACTTTTTAATTTCATACAAAATATTAATTTGATTACCCCTTTTTTCTTATGCTTGAAAAGCAAAAAAAATAATAAAAGAACCGCCTAGCGCATGAATGTGCGACGTATCGCCCCGCACTTGCATAATATTTAGTTTTATACATTTATAGAAAGCAGCCTTGCAGTCTTAATGTATAACATACTTACAAGCCACATGCAAAGATTATTCAAATCTATCCATGTTTACTAAAGTTAGCACATAAACAAGACACAATTCTCAAAATTGGTGATTTTTCAACCAAAAACTAACATTTTCCCCCAAAACCCTTGCTTCAAATATTTCCATGTTAGAACCCATCCAAGATAATGATAATTACAAGCCACATGCAAAATATTAATCAAATCTATCCATGTTTACTAAAGTTATCGCGTAAACAAGACATAATTCTCAAAATTGTTGATTTTTCAACCAAAAACTAACATTTTCCCCCAAAACCCTTGCTTCAAATATTTCCATGTTAGAACCCATCCAAGATAATGATAATTACAAGCCACATGCAAAAAATTATTCAAATCTATCCATATTTACTCAAGTTATCGCGTAAACAAGAAAGTGTGACGGATGGACAGACAGACAGACGGCCGCTATTACTATATCCCCTCATCGCTATCGCGCGGGGATAAAAAGAAAAGAAAAAAAGTGTATGCAGTAGGATTTATACTGATTTTATATGGGGAAAATAATGGTAATTAAAAAAAAAATAATACATACAAGGTAATTTATTCTTTGTCCTTATATCTCCGTTTACAAATCACTTCACAGCAGGTATTATCATTGAATTTCAAGCCGAAATAACAGTATATTGTGACACCTGTACTAGAGAAACCATACATTAGCGTATCGATAAACCCTGAGAACATAATATTTTTGTATATTACTAATGGCTGACACACTCGGAAGTCGATAATGGCCGCGCCCATGTTTTTAAGAATAAAAAGGTCTATAACTGAAATATTTTTTTAATTCCACAATAACAACCCAAATAATTAAAATATACCAAATAAATATAGACAAAATCTGTAGCAATAACAATTCCACTGTGAAGGGATAAAACTTAGCAGGGACCCAGTAGCAAAAGATCACTAAAATTTGGTCTGGGCCCCTGAAAATTGTATTGAATATTTCATATAGTCAGTTGCTGGACCTCACAAATTTTTGCCGGGCTACTAAAATTGTCATTTTAGGGAGTCCAGGACTGGGTTGTACAACTCTCAATAAAATTCAAACGTCAATTAAAACTGAATTTACACTTAAAATTTACTTGAAAAGTACATGAATTTAATTTTCACTTAAAGTGCCTCAAGAATGAAAAATCGAAAAATCCCTTTTGGTGACAATATCATCTCAGTTTACAGGCAAAAAAAAACGCATCAAAAAATTCGAACGATTAAAGCCGCGGCAGCCTCTTAAAGTTTGCAGTTTTACCTGTCAAAGGTAACTTCCGGATAAAAATAGCCACAACTTCCGCTTAAGCGCCTGACACATTTTGGAAATAAATATCTTGGCCTGGTGAAAGTTGAAAATAAATATTCTGGCCTACACCTCCTAAAAAATAAATAAAAATTCTGGTCAATTGTCCCGAGTCTAAAATAAGGTATTTTATTTTATATATTTCAATCCTGCCCTAAATTAGCTGATCCTGATAGTTAAATACAGTTATTTTCTTCATCTTTTGCGTTTGGACTACTGCAAGCTAAGGTTGCACTTTTAGTGGCCACTTAGGGTGAAAAATGAAACACCTTTAATTATTCCAAATCTTAATTGTTTTTGAACACAAACATCATACCTACAAGATTCTAATTAATCAGGGATAGTTTCCATCATTTTGATTGAAAAAATATATTTAAAGATCATGCTGTCAAAAAATCTGTTCGTATGGGACAATCACTTATGATTATTACTTTTTTGTCCTCTAAAGACTTTATCAATTGTTTTATCATATTTTCAAATCAGAACTAACTTGCTTTCAACACTATAGAACAACCAGGGCTTTCTGGTAAGATATCTTTGTATAATTTTCCCATTTTTCAAGCTGCCTCAAAATAATTGAAAAAATTGTTGATTTTTTCTCTTTAAAATCACAAAAGCTAAACTATTCTTCATTTAACATAGTGATTATGAAATTTTACTATTCTTTTAACCAATGAAAAAAATTATAAAGATATATGATACATAAAATTCACAATAGACTATTTTTAAAATGTTTGATTTTCCATATTCTTGTCCCATAGCAAGGACGTATATAGAACTTATTAACGTCCTTGCCCATAGGTAAGATTTAATTGACCATGTTTAGTAAAATTAAATGAAACAATAACCCAGGACCCACAATTAAATAGAGGCCCTTCATCGTTACTAGCCCTGAAAATACGTACCCTCGTGGCAAACAGGGGGAAATTAAGGTCCATCGGTCAAATGCCTGTGTGTATGAGCCTGTATTTCCATAACCATTCATAATAGACCATTGAAAGTTATCTATTGTTTAGACCCCATAATGCACCAAGTTTAAACATATCATTCATTTATTTTATATTTCAACATATCATTTTCTGATCAATTACACAATATCCTTTAAAAAGTGCAACCTTAACTTGCAGTAGTCCGTTTATTTATTGCATCCTTTAACCGGAAGTAGCATGTGTGTTCAAATTATTACGTCACGAACATTTCACATCCGGGAATTTCGCAATCGATAAAATTATACAGGTGAAAAAAAATTACGAAAATACACCTTAGCTCAGATCTCCGTTAATGCATAGAATTTTTTTATCGGGTTTTTTTCTTATGGTTTATAATTTTATAGAGAATAAATATAGCGCTTAAAATAGTTTTTGACTTTTGGGCTGGAATGACACTTTAAAGTTTAATTGAGACGTAAATTTAATTGAAGTTTGTGCCACCTAATAATGATAATCCAGGTGGCAACTACAGCAAAAATGCTAAGTTTTTCCCCCTTACTTGAAAAGTTCAATCTGTTGTTTTTTTATATTCTGTATTTGTGGATTGCTAAAAAGTTCACAAGTTTATTTCTTATACAAAATGTATGTTAAAAAATCATAATCAGAGTTATAGTTAAGGTATACTTTTTACACATCTGACATGTATTAGCACCTTTTGTATTATATTGTAACATGTATTTCAAGTTCAGAAAATAAAATTTCATTATAGAAGGTATTTCTAAAGAGATTACCAAAGTCTGTCTCACTTTATCAGACATTCGGTCTGGTAAAGACTCCCTTTTCACCAGACCGAACAGAATTTCACAGGACCGAAAAAATATCAAGCTTTTCCTGCAGTGGTTGCTTTCAACCAAGGGCTACCAATTTTTCATTTCTTGTTTTAGTAACGCAAATTAACTGTATATATATTTTTCTGAACATTGTTTGTTAAAACAAGTCTGCTTTGAAGTAAACATTTTGTAGAATTTTTTTTTTTTTAAATAAATAAAGCAAAGTATTTTATTTAAATTCACAGAGAAATCAAAATTTTAGTGAATCTGTTCAACCATTTGTCTTAATCAGGAAAAAGCTAGTAATATTTGTCCATTTCAAAAGGTTTCAATATTTCCCAAAAGCCTAAATCTTGACAGTCCTCTATCATATTTTGCACAAAAGACAAGTTTAAATTTGACGCCAAATTGATATCCATAATTTTTACATGTCCGGTCCAGAGTGATTCTTGTTCTTGTATTTCAAATATTGATATTTTCGTTCATTAAAGTGTTTCTGAGATTGCGACTTTAATTTTGTCAATGTCCTTGAACTTCATCAAAGCATGGAGGAACGATAAATGATACAATAAAAGAGTTTTGATCTGGCATTTCACTTTAGTTTTAACCAAAATAAATTATGGACAAATTGAAGATCAAACAGGGCTCTTTTATACAACAAACCCAGTATTTTATACCGGACAGTTGGTCCGGTGGAAACCAATGTTTTACTGGACCGAATTGATTTTTACCTGATTTGTCTGTCGGACCGGCATGCTTGGGAAACTCTGCATTACATATGTGTCATGTACATTTGTTGTATATTTCAGTAAAATTGATGGTTTACTATAAATATCAGTTCCCAAAGAAATTTCAAAAGAATGAATTGGACAATCTCAATACTGAGGAATATATCGGTAGATCTTAACTGCCATTTATGAATTATGAGGGGACAAAAATTGCATTTTTTTCTGGTTGATATTTAATTGTTTCAAATACAACCGTATGAAATCATAAAATTTGGCCAAAAAATGTACTACATGTATATAGATGTTAAAAGGAATTTTAAAATTGACAAATAAAAAAAAAATCCCCTAAAATTTAGAAGTTTATTTAAAAATTATATGTACATATAAGGTTCAGATTTATAATTAGCTGTATCCTTGAACATGTAAATTTATCTTAAAATCGACTTCCTTGTTACATAAATGTACTTATATATCTTGTGTATTTTAGTTGTAACAGTAGTACAAATGTATGTAAAGACATAAATAAATATATACTTTAACATAAGTATATCTAAATTCTTATTTAATAATTATTGTACCATTAATTCATGGGCAAGTGAAAAAGTACATGTAATTGTAAGCTTTGTTTATATGTCAATTGAACAATTTTCAGCACGACTAGACATTGGTTATTGTTTTTAATGCCACATTCAGCTATATTTCAATTTATCGTGGCGGTCAGTTTTATTGGTGGAGGTCCGAGGAAACTGAAGTACCCAGAGAAAACCACCAACTTATCGCAAGTCACTGACAAATTTATCACATAAAGTTGTATTGAGTACACCTTTCCATGAACGGGAATAGAACTCACAACTTTAGTGGCGATAGGCACAACCACAACAGCCCCTCGAAAAGTCGAAATGTGTACTGGGGATACAATATCCTATCAAACAAAACATTTGATTATAATATATATACATGTACCCAAAATAAGAATGCAATGTTAAAGATGCACATCTATGAACAGAAATTGAAGGTTTTTTTGTTTTTTTTTATTAAAAAGGGATAGTTTAGGCCATACAAAGTTAATTTCTTGGTTCTCAGGCCCGCCCGCATGTGGAAATTTGTCGCCGCATTGCCGAATTTTTTGCAAAAATAGTAAAAAAAAAAAATTAAATGCGGTAGCGCTGTCCGTACGGAAAAAACAACCGCATCCGTTTTTCTCTTATATCGCGTGGTCGGTGAAACGCTTTAAAACGCATCATGCTTAAATGAGATTTAAAGCATCGTTATGACAATGTATAAATAAAAAACGTGTTTCCGTTTGACATTTAGACAAAATGTCAATCGTTTCTGTGCAAATTCGGCACAAATGTTTGCCAGTTTTACCAGGAAACATAATAGGGGGCTTCTCCGAAGCTTGTACCTTATTGGAATTGTTTACGGAGATAAAAAATGGTACGTTGGGACCAGCGGATTGGACGTTTCCATAAAAATTAACCACTTCAACCACTTGTGATGTTTCTGCCACCATCGGAAGAAATAAAATTGAAATTTTCAATAAAGTAATGAAAAGATTTATACGTTGCCATATTTTTCACAAAAAAAAAGAAGAAAAAATGCCTCCCTCATCATTTTTTACAGCAGTAAAAGGATAAAAAAAAATGCCGCCCTCCCTCATCAATTTTGACAAAAAAGGGCCCGAGAACCAAGTAATTAACTTTGCATGGCCTTAGTAGTCTGCAATTTTGAGTTATTTTGCAGTAAAAAAAGTTTATACACTGAAAAGATAGAAAATTAAAGCTTAAGGTGTGCACTTGTATGATGATGTACATTTTTGTACATGTATTGGTTGAATATTGTGTTATTATCACTAATTAGGCCCCAATAGATACAGATGACGTAGATTTGTTCATGTGTGTCGTAATAATATAAAAACTTTATAAATATCTACCTTTTTTTTCTGTAGAATAAAGGAACATTTTCAAAGGAATATGATTCTATCTATTTAAATATGCCTGAAGACAATTGCCGAATTGGATTTTACAACCACATCAAAGAAATTTGGAAAACTCCCGCCAAAACATGCACAAAATTGGAAAACTCTGCACAAAATGTTAAATTGTTTAACTCTCCTGAAAAAAATAAACTTGTAAAATGCTTCTAGAGTTATTTTCCTTTAGGGTTCCTTTTCATGGAAAATACCTAATAATATTTGGAAAAGTGGAATAATAAATTTGTGAGTATTACGCAAATTACAATTATCAACTTGTCCCCCATGTTCTGGGTAATAAATTTGGAAGATACAAAGGAGTGTTTAGATACCATGGACTATGTTATAAAATATACACAATATTCCTCTCTCTCTCATCTAACAGTTCCCTCCCCTAGTTTCAAAATAGATAGAAGAAATACAAGAAAACATTTTTTCCTTGCTACATTTTCCAATATTTAAGGGTTCTAAATTGATCCCTTTCAGGCCTTTGTCAGGACCTTTTACTCTTATATTTTTGTATTCAGATTATTTTGATGTTTCTAACAAATGAATACATATAATATTATTCATTTACACATGGCACTGTATGTACCGTAATGTATAGAAGGCATTATGTATATCAATACATCTTCTATTCTACTTTTCATATTAAACTTGTGAAAGCCAAATTCAACACATCTGCATTCATTTATTAAAGAAACTTAATCCACAACACAATATTAATTCTATTTAAGGTTAATAATGGAAAGAAGACACACGATATGTTGGAGTGAGTGAGTGATTGTTGTTTAATGCCAACTCAGCAATTTTACAGCTACAATGATAAGATACTTTTATTTACCAATTATGGGCCCACGAGGGGCATAAATATTCACATATATAATTATTTCAAACATAACATATGTTTAACAAAGACAAGGATACAATAACATATACTTATAACATGTCATTTATATGCTCGAGTGTGGTTGATATACAATGTACAGTATATTATGGCTAGAACAAGTTAAATTTCAATGAAATGATGACGAGGTCAGCTTTGTACTAGACCAACACTCTTGGTTGGAAATTTATAGTGCTAGTTCACTGAAACAACAGTCCATGGATATATGTCGCCCCACTCAAACATGTTATCCTGATTCTGAACCAATTAGTCTTTGCACTTTCTCCTTAATGCTGGGTGTTTAGTGGAGAAGCAACAAATTCCAATTCTATAGTCTTCGGTTTGACACGATCGGTGCTTGTGTAAGCGTACTTTTATTCCGGTGTGTAGAATTTCCGGTTAGGGTTAGGGTAAGCATGGAAAAAATAACCTAGTGCAATCATTCCTCTGGAAAATTTCCACATTATACACTAGTGTAACTTGTCCTCTGGAAAGAAGTTACACTTGAACCCACGATCTACCGCATACTCGAATCGAGGCAAGCACGTTAACCATTACACTAATCTCAACGAGATTAACCATTACACCATAGATGAGATTCCTGTATATTATAACCTATAGCCACAAGTGTAAAATTCTTAGAACTAACCATTCAGACAAATTTGTCCCCAAAAGTACTGAAAAAATACTTGGACTAAGTATGGAAATTTAAAACACAAACTGTACTCACCTGTCCATGATTATGGAATCCATATTCCTTTGCAATTTTGTTTGCATTTGTGACACCCCCTTGAATGTGGACGGCAAACTGATTCACATAATATGCCGAACATATGTGACTAGACAAAACTAAAAATGTTAAATAATAATAAATAAACGTCCGGAAATTGTTTGCATTCACGTTTATGAAAGTTTTTCTTTGGTGAGAAAGACATGTGGATGGATTTGGCTTCATAGTCAGAAAATGGGGCAGATCCGCCTCTACTGCTGAAGACGTTTACTTCAGGATATAAACTTCTTTTTAACTCTGTATCATTTCTTCTTCAATATGTCTGTAATTTTGTGTATTTCATTCAAAATACCGTTTAACACTCACACACGTCACGTTTCTATAAATTTACATCCTACTTCCGTGATCTCCAGTGACCCCTATCACAGCGCCATCTGGTTTTTACAAAAGATTACAATACAATCCTTATCTGTCAATTCAAAAAAAAAACCAGAGGTCAGTAACGTAGAGTACTCGCATATTTTTTTCATCTAAGAATTTTCCGATCCTCTAAATTATGTCTCTGTTTTATTTACTGAATGGAAAAATAGCTTTGAACACTTTTATTTTTGTTTGTTATACCAAGGATTTATATAAATCCTTGGTTATACAAACTGTGCGATAATGTTCCAGAGGAATTATGCACAGTTAATGGAAGAAGAACAGAGGCCGGACAGGCCTGCGTCCACTAATGTTCCTACGGTAAATAAGAAAGCATTTATTTTTCACAATGATTTACCGTCAATTACATTGATCGCAAACAAATCACCTATATATCCGTTTCATGAGTCTTTCAAAATACAACAGAAAGTTAACTAATGCATATGTCTAGAAACTCGCACACAAAATGATAGATTTCCCATATACTGCGAGGTGTAGTCGATATTTTATTTGATAAAAACTGTTTTCAATAGCCAAGCCTACCATTTCGATCCCGTATTCCTCCATCAATAAAACATTTTAAACAAAAATTCTTTTCATAAGATATATTCACAAACGATAATGCAAAAATGACCGACGGTCAGATTAAAGATATATATAGATCTACAAAGAAATTAATTTCTATTTCGTTTTACTCAGTTTCATCACACAGATCGAAATCATTCGATTAAGAGTCGTACGTGCCTTTTTGACGAACATGAGAGTTAATGTGTAACAAACACTCTCGAACATGAGCATCAAAATGTAACAAACACTCTCGAACATGAGCATCAAAATGTAACAAACACTCTAGAACATGAGCATTAAAATGTAACAAACACTCTCGATCACGAGCGTTAATATGTAACAAACACTCTCGATCATGAGCATTAAAATGTAACAAACACTCTCGATCATGAGCGCTAATATGTAATAAACACTCTCGATCATGAGCATTAAAATGTGAGCAAACACTCTAGAACATGCGCATTAAAATGTAACAAACACTCTCGAACATGAGCGCTAATATGTAACAAACACTCTCGATCATGAGCGCTAATATGTAACAAACACTCTCGATCA
>MJUT01002581.1:214578-244701 GCA_002080005.1 Gigantidas platifrons
GATTTTAATTTAGTCAACAATCCCTTATGCCAAAACCCGATCGAACGCTTTGCTAACGTCGCAAAAGACTACTCCAACTTCCTTTCCGTCGTCAAGTGCCTTACCGAATTCGTTCGTTATATATAGAAGCTGATTGATCTCAGAGTCCCCAGAAGTAAAATCAGATTGATTAGACGATATTGTCCTATTTTCTAAAAGAAAATTGTAGATGTGCTTGTAGACACAGCGTTCCATAACTTTACCGACTATACTAATGAGTGATATCGGGTGATAATTTTTCAATATACCAGGACTATTTTTTTTAAATACCGGAGTGACATTAGCCAATTTCCATTCGGATGGAAAAGAAGACAATGACAGTGATATGTTGAATAATTTACACAGCGGATACTTTAATATTGTTGAAAGGACTTGAAAGTGGTGTTGCATACCTACAAACCATAGCCCTAAAAAAAAACATTAATATTTTCTTTTTAGCGAAAATAATTGTAAAAAAAAATACTTCTCGACATTCACAGATGTGTCTTAAATAAATACATGAATCAATAACTTGTTATAATAGTCAGCTGCTATACGACATGTTATATAAGTAAGAAAATAGCACTGGTATATAGATATTTTAAAATAAATTATCTTTCAATTTTGAGCGTACCTGATGAAGGTTATTCTAGAAACGTGTCGTGCGCACTAAGATTGATACCTAGGGGAATGGACTTACAAGTTGTCAAACTTTTGATATTAACTGGATTATTTATTGTTTCTTTTATCCTTGGAATTTTACCAGTTCAGTTGATATGGTACTATAGAGGAGGTTCTACTGCTACATCTAAAATATATGACAGAACTAGAAGTATTTTAAGTTGTTTTGCTGGTGGTGTGTTTCTAGCTACAAGTACTTTGGATCTGTTACCAGATACGAGAGAAATTCTCAAAGAAAATATGAAGAATTCTGGCGTTCTTTCCGACTATCCTTTGGGAGAGTTTATCATGGTTTTAGGTTTAATTTTGATGTTGACAACAGAACAGATTGCTTTGATTTGCAATGGAAAACAAGAAAGTCACCATACAGTTTCACGATCATCTCTAAACAGTATTGTTAGCGACAAGATTGTGAAAAATGAAGAAAGTGAAACACTTTTATCTGCAAAGGAAAATGATCAGATTTCTTACCATTCACCCAAACCATTTTTCCATTCCGATTATTATAGAGACAAGGGAAAGACCAGAAACATTCAGAATAACTCGAATAGTATGTCGAATGTTTCGAACAATGTCAGTTCTACATTCAGATCAATTTTGTTATTAATCGCTCTATCTTTACATTCAGTGTTCGAAGGACTAGCAGTTGGATTACAGAAAAACTCATCTGATGTCTTTGAAATAATCATCGGGATAATCATTCATAAAGCTATCATTGCATTTAGTCTTGGTATGACTCTTGCTCAAAGTACACTATCGTACTTCAACTCGTTCCTTTCTGTTTTAACTTTTTCGTTAGCCTCACCAATAGGAATTGGCTTCGGTTTGATGATCGTGGAGTTTAGAAATGGATCTTCATCGTCACTTATAGAAGGTATTTTACAGGGACTAGCTTGTGGAACGTTTCTATACATCACATTGTTTGAAATTCTTCAACACGAGCTACGAAACTCTGATTTACGATTGGTCAAAGTCTTGTTTTTGTTTTTCGGATTTATCTGTATGTCGTTGTTATTTCTTATTGATGGACATTAACATGATCTGGTGTGTTGTAATTTATTACAGTCAAACCTGTATACAAAGGGCACTGGATGATTTATTACAGTCAAACCTGTATACAAAGGGCACTGGATGGAACCGGAAAATGTGCCCTTAATGAACAGTTTCATTTTATACATACAAATTAAAATTACATTTTGATGCACTATTGTTAAAATGGAGGAAATGAAACTGCCCTTTATAGACAGTGATTCATTATATACAGGTGTCGTTTAAAGTAGGTTTTACTGTACATTGAACATTGTAATTGTAATATAAATAAACTGTAGAAAAATGGAACTAAAAAAGACATTTTATTATGAATTATTTTATTTGGGATTTTCATATTGGTTTTGTTTTTATATCTTCACATTTTACACTCTCATTTGTAACCTATTTCATTAAAACAGACAAATATCAGTGTGTTAAACCTAATCAAAGAAGTAATTGTGGACTGTTGTAGTCATAATCGTATGGTAGTTGGACGTATCTATGCAATCAGTGCCAATCTCCACTAAAATTGTGAGTTGGAATCCGGCTCATGGGTAAATGTATTCGATACAACATTATGTGATAAAGACTAAAACTGACCGCCACGATATAATTGAAATACTGTTGAAAGTGGCGTTAAATATCATAACCACAATCCCGTAATTACAATTGATGATTTCGTTGACACTGTATTCAGTCGTCTAATCTAATAGAATCCAAGTAAAGAAAACAAATGTTAACAACTGTCATGTCCACAACTGTTCAGATAAATTGCAATGGGTGTTGTCATTCTAAGACACGCCAGGAATATTAGAATAATATCTGCATCAGAGTAAATTAACGTTGGGATTTCTTGATGATTTAAATTTTAAATCATAGAAGCAGTAATGCGTTTGAATGCAAATACAGATATAAAATACGAAGTTTGTGGTAAAGACTGACATGTATACCCATGGGAAACAACTGTGCTCCTCTTTTCGCAGACTTGTTACATTATTCGTATGAGACAGATTTCATGCAGGCCTAGAAGAGAAGAGGCTAACCCGATCCTTTAACTTTATGTTCCGCTATATAGATGATGTCCTTTCACTAAATAATTCCAAATTTGATGATTATGTTGATCGTATTGTAGCCTCATTGACATAAAAGATACCACAGTTCACAGATACAGCTGTTTATTTCATACGTTAACCTACAACACCAGGATATTGACAGTGAGGGCCGGTTAAGATCTAAGAAATACAACAAAAGATATGATTTCAATTCTCCTAATGTGAACTTTCCATTTATATGTAGCAACATTCCAGCAGCACATACATATAGAGTATGCATCTTTCAGTATATATATATAGGTGTACATTGTGGTTCCTACCATGATATCTTCGATAGAGGGATGATGCTAACAAGAAAGCTACTAAACCCAAGGTTCACAATAGTTAAGTTGGAGTGATCACTTCAAACGTGTTACGGTGGCCATCATGATTAATCGTTGTGGAATATCTGTCATAAATGACCATTGATATTTTTCCTTTGTCGTAGTCACCATCTCGACCTTTCCTCATTCATGAATTACCATTGAATGTTTAACAAAAGTAACTCGACGGGAGGCACGAGTGGAGCGGGAACCACCGACCGTTTCGGAGCACCTGAGTCAGCCCCTGTTTTTAGTGGAGTTCTTGTCATTGAAGCCGACCGTTTCGGAGCACCCGAGTCAGCCCCTGTTTTCAGTGGAGTTCTTGTCATTGAATCTTCATATTTGTGTGAATTGTTTTGGAGATTTTGTTTGTCTTTTGTTTTTTTGTGCTTTTCTTGGCCATTGTATTGTCTGACTGTCCTTCGATTTACGGCTTCTGATTACCTCTTTAGTATCTTCCAACTTTCCTCTTAATGAATTACCCGGTACATTATTTAGCATAAATATATCTAATGAACCATGTCAATGCCGAAGTAATGACTATACTGAGCTGATGATACCCCGGGGAGGGGGGTTAGTGATAGCAATAAAAGCGTATAGATATCTAATTAATAGTTCGTGCAATGCGTTTCTGGAATTGCCTTCAGCATGTACGCTCAGTCAAAAGATTGGAAAGTAAAATAATTTTAAGGCCAAAGGGCCTAACATGATGGCCAAAACGTCGGACTAAAGTACAGAATTATTATAATTTTTACAATCATATATATTTATCCCACCTACATGTAATCCAATTTTATGACGCAGTAATGTCACATTACATTAATCGTACTTAACTACATGATTATATAGATCGAATACCAAGCTGTTTCAGTTTACAAATTACGTTCGTGCAGTAAATATAAACTTACATGTACTTTTACGGGTAATGCTCAACACAGAATTATATACTGGTTCGTACTTTTAAAGATCATATGGTGGTTGGATATACAACAACGTATACAATCAGTGTCAATCAGCACCAAAGTTACGAGTTCGAATCCCGCTCATGGTGAGGTGTACTCGATACAACTTTATGCGATAAAGTTTGTCAGTGACTTGCGGCAGGTCGGTGGTTTTCTCCAGGTACTCCGGTTTCCTCCACCAATAAAATTGACAACTACGCTATAACTGAAAAAGTGGCGTTAAACACTATAATCATATCCCTCTAACTACATTCCAAACATGATGCCATTAACATCAGCAATATTCTAAGCCATAAAAATATTAAATTTCGCCTTATTCTGCACACAAACCAACACCAAAGAGAATTAATACAAATTACATCCGATATTTTATCACAGGTGACGTTAATTTTGTTAAAAATGTAAATGTAAAAACACATTACCTAAAGTAAAAACACAAACAAAACAAAACAAACAAATAAATAATATAACAAAAAGGCAGATCGTCCGAGCTCATTCATTGGAAATACAATATCAAGCGATTTAAGTAATCCGTGTGCGACATTGGACTGTTAAGCCCCTGTTACACGGTAAAGCAAGTATCGTGATATCTTGTATCATAAACCAAAAAATACAGTGTAAACAGTGCTATTACTCTGTATGCGACATTGGACTGTTAGAGAAAAGATTGAGGTACGATTCACTTTCTGATTGACAATAAAAGTATTTGTATTGTGTTGTATTGTACAATTAAAAATTATGGATTACACCACTATAGAGCACAGCGGAATCATTCGAGATTCTTGTGAAAGTTTGTGCTTTGCGAGGTTTTCCTTTGTGTTATAATTGTTGTTTACATATCCATGTGTTCTCTTTACCCGCAAATCTCTTGGTTTTTGGATTCATCTGATGTATTTAAGATTTACTAGCAGTCTTCGCATTAATCTGTGGTATGTCAGTTTATTAAAATTTAGATTTACCTTCGCAATCAGGGCCTATCACTCAGAACTACCATTGTGAGTTCGATTCGGGACTGTCCATGGCGATATGTGCTAGATATAACCTCATGTAATAAAGTGTGTACACTGATGATGGGTGTCATAATTTAGAGTGTCACGCTCTTTGCACTAGAAACCCTTTTGCAGATTTCGAATGAGAATGCACATTGTAGCCGCTAGCATTTCCAATAGTTTTTCGTCCATACTTTTGTAGTGACAGTCGACAGCCTGTTGTCCCATTCATCTCTTACTTCTGATTATACAAATGTTTATATGCAATGGTATAACACTTGAAATCTTTGATGTAGGACAGATGATTTTCGTACATGTTTAAAAACACCGTTTTGGGGTAGCGACAGAGAGACTTGTAAATACAAAGGACCGTGTCGTCTTCTCGCAGTTGATAGATATTGACGTTGACTCGGAACCAGGATTCGAATTCCGGTAGTTCACTTAACTGCAGTCACGGGTAACGTTTCCGGTCGTATATTACACGGGTGGTTTGCTACGTCACACGCATGGATACTTGAACACAATCGTAATTACTCGACCATTCTCGCTACCCTGCAAATAACGTAGCGAGAATGGCCGAGTAGTTACGATTGACTTGAACATCGCCATCGTCGCCTCGTGGTAGGTTTATGCAGTTGTACAATTTAAAAAAGGAAAACTAACAAAACCAAGTAGTTAACCGAAGGGCCCACATATCAGACTTCATTGTTAGCATACATTCACTGCGTGGAAACCCGTCAGTTTTGCAAACACTTCTGTACAGTAGGATGGGCTTTGTGTGAACGGTATCCTTGTCCGGAATTTTAACTGTACAGAAGTGTTTGCAAAACTGACGGGTTTCCACGCAATGAATGCATGCTAACAATGAAGTCTGATATGTGGGCCCTTCGGTGAACTACTTGGTTTTGTTAGTTTTCCTTTTTTTAAATTGTACAACTGCATAAATCTACCTCGAGGCGATGTTCAAGTATCCGTGCGTGTGACGTAGCAAACTACCCGTGTATTATACGCTTTCGTTGCGCCCTTGTTGGTAGGCATTTCATATCTGGAAATAATGGTGCGTGCTGTTTTCTAAATTGGTAATGGATTGACCGTTATGCAGTGACAAACAGCGATAAGTACATAATTTGTTGGCGTTTTTAGCTCTTCTCGTCTCTCACCAGAGCGTGTATGCTTTTCTTGTCCTTGACGTAGTCGGGTAGAGATGTCTTCCCTTGACCAAGCGTATTAATTCGTGTTATCAATTATGAAAAGTGCGTTGGTGACCAGAAAAGGTTTCCATTTGGTGTGGGATCTCTGTTTCATCAGGTATTCTCGGAGATTTAATTGCTGATCTTTCGGAGTACACGAGTTAACTAAGTCACTACCGTTTTTTATGTGGGCTTTTGCTGCTCAATTTTTATCGGTGTAGTGTTTTGTGGATTAGTTTATGTTTTTGCCATTAAACAACAAATTCCCATTGCAGAGGAGTAGGGTAGGGATCCCTACGCCTCTGCAATGGGAATTTTTTGTGGTCGATAGACTGGAAGGTTAAGGGGGGATATCTTTAAGAGTGGACCGGAAAGTGAGGGGCTAGCCTTAGGAATTGACCGAGAAGCAAGGGGAAGCTATTGGAATGGACCTGAAAGATAGGGAGACAGACTTCATGGGAGGACCGGAAAGTGCATTAGACTCCTGAGTCTACATCTACATAAACATGATACGAAACAATGTCTTGATAGACCATTACGTTTCGGAAATACTATAGTGCGCAGCGGCGTGAGCGGTTAGAAATAAAGTTATGAACTGATAAGAATAAAGTAGCATAATAGTAAACTGTAAGATAAAGGAAAGAGACAAAGGAAAGAAACAAAATTCCGATTTGCGTTTTCGCTCCTTCTGATAAGACCAATCCGGCTACCGTAGCGGCCCCTGGGCATACCCAACCGGCACAGCTCTAATCTTCAGTAGAACTTACTTACAATTCGGACCCTAGCAAACTAGAAAGTGACATATGACAGTCCCCGCTTGTAAGATACCAAGTCGGGGGTCTAAGCTGTAGTGGCCGGTAACTGGTTCCAGTTTCGGGTGGTTCTAGGAAAGAAACTGTACTTGAAAACATCTGATCATGTATGGTACTGCTGCATCTTCTTTGAGTGGTTGGATCTCATCTTGCTGTTGGCTGATATGATGTAGTTGGATGATGGAATATCCACTAGGTCGTTGATGATCTTGAAAAACGTTACAAGTTGAATTTTTGTTCTTCTTGACTCTAGTTTCTCCCACTCTAGGTTATCCAACATGTCGGTGACGCTGCTGGTGTTCCTATAACAGTTTGTGGCATACCTAGCGGCTCCACGTTGTACCATTTCTAGTTTCTTGATTAATTGTATACTGTATGGGTTCCAGATTGAGGCGCAATATTCCAAATTTGGTCTTACAAGTGAAAAGTATGCGGCTGATTTGGTATCTTGATTGCTGATTTTCAGATTTCTTTTCAAGAAGCCAAGCATGCTGTTTCCTTTCTTTACAGTGCAGTCAATGGGATGGTTTCAGGATAGGTTATAGCTCAAGTCGACTCCGAGGTATTTGGTCGTATCGGCTGCTTCCAGTTGATGGCCTTTCGGGTGGTATTTATACATTCTGGGTTTCTTCGATCTCACTACCCTAAGCACATTACATTTGTCAGGATGGAATGACATGCCCCAAAGTTCTTCCCATTTAGCTAGTGCTAATAAGTCTTTTTGTAATTCATCGCAACCCTGGTCGCTTCTTATCTCTCTGTAGACGATGGCATCATCAGCAAAAAGACGAGTCCTAGATGTTACACACTCTGGCAAGTCGTTGATGAATATCAAGAATAAGAGTGGACCCAAGACGGTATCCTGTGGCACGCCTGGTGCTGTCTCAGAGGTGGCTCCATCTACGATGACTTGTTGTGATCTGTCAGAGAGAAATGCTTTGATTCAACTTAGTGTTGTTCCTCCAATACCATAGAAATCGAGTTTTGAAAGTAGTCGTACGTTGGTGTGGAACTTTGTCAAAGATCTTCGAAAAATCTAAGATGATTAGGTCTTGTTGGATCCCACTGTCTAGTGATTTGTCCAGTTCGTGCGTCAAGGTTGAGAGTTGTGTCTCGCAGCTTCTTCTTGCCGGAAAACCATGCTGGCAGTCTGTGAGTATGGTGTTCCGATCTAGGTGTTTCAAGATATTACTCGACAAGCTTTGTTAGGTTTGATTTTCAGCAGTAATTTTAGTACTACTTCCTCGGAGAAGTTGATACCTGGCATCGATGGTTTTGGTATGCTTTTACTAGCGTCTTCTTTGGTAAATACAGATGCACATTGTCTGTTGAGTATGTCTGCCTTATCCTTTGGGTCCGCATGCATTTTGCCATTCTCTTTCAGTGGGGATACTCCGCTGGTGTCCTTGCGTAGTGATTTTATGTACGACCAGAAGCGTTTTTGTTTTCCATGGTTCTCATCCTTCTCTGGGTCTCCAAATTCAATTATGTTGTCCACATATTCCCAATATGCTTTCCTCTGTATTCGTTGAGCTGTTGCTTTAGCGTCTTTATAAGATTTAAACCGTTTTAAGTAACTTTTACATAAAAAAGATTCACACTTCTGGAGGATGGAAGCATCTATATGTCAGTACTGTGCCAGCCTATAAGAAGTGGTTCACCTAATGAAGGTGGAATGTACAGAGAAGGTAACAGGTAACTTTATATTTCTTGATGTCACTAGGTTTTTGTAATGTGAGTATACATTGTACCCTTAAACCTCTTGTTTTATTGGACATTTTCTGCTTCCATCCTCTGAATTCATCTTTTTCTGATTGTTCTACCCTTAAAATGAGGAGTGCTTGTTCCTCCAGCTCCTGATTCTTTAATTCCGTTTTACGCGGGAATTCATTGTTATTCCCCTTGATGTAAGTCTCTTGTATTTGGGATCCCCTTGTATTTTCGTCTGTAACAACAACAATGGCGACCGCCACAAGGGCAATTAGGGTTTGGAAACTTTTACTATAAACACACATTAAACAATACTAATTAGAAAATATATTCACACCTACAAATTATTTCACACTCAACTGACTAATGGGGATGCAATATATCGACGGACGTGTATTCGTTTAGAAAGGGGAAGGGTTGTTTCCTATATCGGCTGCGCAGATAATAAAACAATGGAACATGATTTTTGGGCTGTGGAAAAAACCCACATTAAAGCTTGATGTCATGTCAAAGACCTTAACAAATCATTTTCAAAACAGTTTTATCTTTGAAAATAAAAGAAATATCCAACTTTAAAGATTTTTAAATTTCCGAATTTAAAATCAAATTTATTTCCAGTTTAAAAAAAATCTAAATTAATTTATTTTAATATCTTTTTTTACTGTTACTCATGTCGGTGCTTTGATATAAATATTCCTGAACAAAATATATCAGATTTTACTGTTTTAGTCCCTTATAGGTTGTAAATTATGCCTTTTATCCAGGTGACCTCTATATTTCAAACACAGGAGTCAGAAGTTCTATCAATAATAAGGCATAGAGGGGCACCTCAAAGATCGCTGGGCAACTATAAAAAACACCAGGAGTGCAACGCATTTTTGGGGGGTCTGCTAAATTCAACATTTTTAGCCATAATTGGCCGGGTCAAAGTATATAAATAAGCACCGGAAGGTTAAATCTTCTCAATTATGTCGATATTTGTACTTACCGGACTTTTACTCAGTCGTGAGGACGGATTTTATCACTTGGAGCCCCATCTCGAAGACCATGACCTGAAAGCGGAAGTTGTGTTAGAGTTTTGAATATGGCAGTGTCTAATTAACAAATCAATGCCGGACACAGTAACATACAGATTTTTTGACAAGATGATGAGAACGGAATATCACTATCAGGAAGACAAAGTTTTAGCACTGGCTATTGCTGGTCACAATGTGATAATTACTGGCCAGTGTTGTACAGCAAAAACCTATTTATTGGGGTAAGAGTTGCAACACCAATAATTAAGTCGATTGTCAAAAAATCCGTATGTTACTGTGTCCGGCACTGATTTGTTAATTAGACACTGCCATATTCAAAACTCTAACACAACTTCCGCTTTCAGGTCATGGTCTTCGAGATGGGGCTCCAAGTGATAAAATCCGTCCTCACGACTGAGTAAAAGTCCGGTAAGTACAAATATCGACATAATTGAGAAGATTTAACCTTCCGGTGCTTATTTATATACTTTGACCCGGCCAATTATGGCTAAAAATGTTGAATTTAGCAGACCCCCCAAAAATGTGTTGCACTCCTGGTGTTTTTTATAGTTGCCCAGCGATCTTTGAGGTGCCCCTCTATGCCTTATTATTGATAGAACTTCCACTCCTGTGTTTCAAATGAGCAAAATAATGTCTCATGACAATACAAGTTTTCTACTTGTGAATTTTCTTATATCATATCAATAAACACCTGTATACAAATGCTTTAAAAGCAGTTGTTATATCTAGAACCTCCTACATGATGAAAAACGGTAAATTTTGTTTACTACATTATTAGTTTTAGGTACCAGTGGCAAAAAACGTTATCAAAGTACATGTAACAGTAAATATGTGAAACTCCAAGTGAAAGTAGACTCGATCAGTCGTGATTACGGATTAATTTAATTTAATTTAATTCTAAGGGTTCCCAGGAATTAAATTTTTGATGTAAAAAATGGTTTTAGCTGCTAATATTTGTTTTACCTATTTTTGGACATTAAACACAAAAAAAACCAGCACCGGTACCAATCTTCACACTGTTTTGAATAAGGGTTCCCAGGAACTTAATCTTAAATGTGGAGTAATTTGGGGATCCATGGCATGGGTAGTTTTTGGTGGATCAAGGACTTTCAGAGGGCACCAGAAATTTTGTCTGTAAAAAGGGGGGGGGGGGTGCAGCTGTCAAATATCTGTAAAAATGTACTATAAAAATAAAAATTTTAGGCCGATATAAAAGGGGACACCCCGCGCCCTTTTAGTGTAGGATAATCTAAATTAACATCACAACCGGGCTGAGCGACTTTTTGGTCTATTTGGTTTATTATGTTTGTTGATAAATGTCAAGATAGTAAGTTAAATTAATGTAAAATACAACTGAAACTTAAAGTAATAGTAAATTAAGAGGTGAAGCACTCAAGTCGGCAAAACTTGGAAAAGCTGGAATTTTTTTTTTATCACATGCCAATATAACGGCAATATTTCAGTCGGATTGAGTCCGATCCGGTATTTCTCAACATATACTTCATATGATTTGATAAAATCTTTCACTTTTTGATCACTTACTTTAAGCTCTTATTACTGATCACGATTATTTACAGGGGTGTGGAAATATTGAAATATTCTACTTGGCCCGGGCAAGTTATCTGAAAAAAGTTACTTGTCCAGACAAAATCCTACTTGTCCTGTTTTTTTTGTTTTTTTTTTGCATAAACATTTGATACTTGCAAACACAGTTGCTAACTAAAAAAAGTAAATTGAACTTGTATTTATTTTCTATTACATCATTGCTAAAATTTGAAATGTTAACACAAACATCCCTGTCTAAGTGATCACTGCCCAAATGAAGACCATTTTAAATTTGAATTTCAGATAGGAATGTGCAGTCAGACTCAGAGAATATCCGGTTGTTTATAGATACAAAATAAGCTGTGTTGAAAAAAATTCACATATCAATCAAGTTAATTTTGATTAACCTTGACAATGGCTTTATCCATCAAACCGTTTTAGTTGTGTCTCCATGGGCATGGGAAGATAAGTATCCATTCAGTCCACGATTTTGCAAAAAAAAAACATTAATGATTTCCGGTCAGCAAAATCAAAATATTTCCTGTACGGCTGTAGATATTGCAATATGAGACAATATCAGAATCCAGCAGTAGCCATGTGAAATCGGCTGGCCGCTTTGACTGAACAATCCGTTGCCGCTGTTGGGTGTTTTTCCACAAATTATGTGTCTTTTCCCGCTAGAGTTTACCGTTTGTTAACTTTCTCATTGTGAACAGAACCTTTCCAGTCTTTTTTATTATTAAATATTTATCCATTGTAACGACTGCAACTTGATTTGTATTATACAATGTATGTTCACGGGTGTTAGGCCCTGTTTTTTTTTACGAAAAGCCATGGACAAGCAAGGAAACGTCACATTCGGAACATCAATAAAAACCTGTTACACGATCCCGGTTTTCGTTAAGTGAATGCAGTACAATTATCATTGCAATCGGGTCGTAATACTCAACTTAGAACTTGTACAATTCTGGTTATTTTTAGCTGCTTTCGGAACACCACTGACGCGATGGTTTCCAATAAAAAAAAACACATAAAGCAGTTATCTAACCGTCAATATTTTACGATATATCATTTGAGAAATTGTCTTTCCAGAATACTTTAATAAGAAATTATTTTTATTTGTTGATATTTACTTGTCCCCGGACAAGCTAGCCAGGAAAATCTACTTGTCCGGCAGGTTCTATGTACGAGTCGGGCGAGTCGGGCATGGCAATTCCACACCCCTGAATTTAAGGAATTATTCCCGTTCAAGTCGTTTTGTGAAATTTGTTTTTCTACCGGTAAAAAGCATCCGGAACTCCTCGTGCCTTTCCCCAAGTGAAAAAACAAGTGTGTTTTTCACTTTGGGAAAGGCGCGAGGTGTTCCGGATGGGTAAAAAGAACTAAAGAGTTCATCTAAGGGAAGTAACTCTGCTTAGCAAAAATAGTACATGATTTCAAAAAATAATTTCTGTATGAATACGCGAATTTTTAATTAAACATTAGGACAATTTAAATAAAAAACACATTAAATAATGTTTTCGTGGTTGTTTAGTTCGCGTATATTATGATTTTCATTTTTTTCCCGTCAAATCATAAACTTAATTCCCCGCTTGTAGCCCCTTAATAGACGTCAGTGTACCACCCATATATGCATATGGTAATATCTTATGAATATGCATCAAAAACATTCGGAACTGTATTTTACTTTATATCTATGTAGGAGCCCGTAATGTAAGCACACCTGAAATTTTTATTTACCGCCATTTTTGGCAACAACTTCCAGGTAAAATACGGAGTTACTTGCCCTTTGTTTTACCGTTCCTGAAAGTAGACATAATTCTTCTGTCTCTGTTATAGTAGCATAATCAACCAATACACAAAATGTTATTTTTTAAATAGCTGATCTCTGGGTTTAAAATTAATTTCCTTTCTTATGTCCATCACTTTTGGTAAAAATCTTGCTTCTACTCCAGCCTCCAGCCGTCCAGGGGTCAAATCATAGCATAAGCACTTGTTTCTATCCATGTAATAATATGAAACACGCACGGCCTTGAATGCTCGCGAATCTGAAAATTATCTGGCAATTTCACACTCATCCAGTCCATCAAAAAGTGTCGAGATTTTTTGGGCCGAGATATATCGGGGCTGGGACAACTTTTTTTAGTCTCATTCAATCGAGTTGTCGTTCCTAAAGAAATTTCAAAAGTTAACTTCTGCATAGAAACAAAAATTCTTGTCAGTTTGTCAGAAGAGATTTAATCAATTAAAAAATATCAATATAAGTAAAACAAGCTACCAAAATAACTTTTATTGCACACGGGTTCTGGGTTTCAGTGATATCGGACTTACGAGAGAGGGTACGAGACTTAGGATCACCTTTGCGCTTTATGTTACGAAGATTTTCATTAGTTGAGTGTGTTAGTGTGTTACAGTGATCGTGTTTACAAATGCGCAGAATTTTTTTTTATCCGTCAGTATGTGAGGCCATGTTTGTCAAACAAATTATAAGTACATATTTTATACCATAAAGCTTGCTTACGCTCACATATAAGAGAAGGTGGCTAACTAATTTTACGATCACTCCACTTCAAATGTGTTATTTGCATACAAATATATCATTAACCAGTCTATGATTTTGGACTTAAGAAGATACTGGCCTGAACCACAGGTACTTGAGGACAGGACCCTATGGTGCCTCTGATTGCCCATCCCCCCTTTTTTTAACATCTGTTTTTTTAGCTCACCTGACCCAAAGGGTCATGTGAGCTTTTGTCATCACTTTGCGTCCGTCGTCGTCGTCCGCGTCTGTGAACTTTTCATACTTTCACCTTCTTCTTTGAAATTACTGAACAGATTTGGACCAAACTTGGCAGAAATGTTCATTGGGAGGTCCTCTACCAAATTTGTTATTTTGGTTTAGATCGGAAAACCAACGTGGCCGCCAGGGCCAATAATGTGTTCTGATTGGTTGAAACTTTGAAAATCTTCTTGTCAGAAACTACTCAGCCGATGGAATTGTAACATTATAGAAATGGTGACTGGATGGTCCTCTACTAAATTTGTTATTTTTGTGCCGATCACATATCCAAGATGGCCACCATGACTCGACTTAGTTTTAACATAGGACCCTATGGGAAAAATGTTTAAAAAGTTTTTCCTCTGAAACCAGTAAGTCAGTTTAAAACAAACATGGCAAGAATGGTCCTTAGGTGGTCAACTTTCAAAAGAATGTCATGTGACCCCGACCTTCATCCAAGATGGCCACCATCAGCGAACATAGTTTTAACATAGGACCCTATGGGGAAAATGTTTAAAAAAAAATTCCTCTGAAACCAGTAAGTCAATTTAAAGCAAACATGGCATGAATGGTCCTTAGGTGGTCAACTTTCAAAATAATGTCATGTGACCCCGATCTACATCCAAGATGGCCACCATCAGTGAACATAGTTTTAACATAGGACCCTATGGGAAAAATGTTTAAATTTTGTTCCCTCTGAAACCAGTAAGCCAATTTAAAGCAAACATGGCATGAATGTTCCTTAAATGGTCAACTTTCAAAATTATATCCAGTGACCCAGACCTCCATCCAAGATGGCCGCCATCAGCGGACATAGTTTTAACATAGGACCCTATGGGAAAAAATGTTTTAAAATCTTCTCCTCTGAAACCAGTAAACCAATATAGCAAACATGTCATCGATGGTCCTTTGGTGGTCAACTTCCAAAATTGTGTTCAGTGACCCCAATCTCAGTCCAAAATGGCCACCTTCAGCGGCCATAGTTTTAACATAGGACCCAATGGGAAAATTGTTTAAAAGTCTTCTCCTCTGAAACCAGTCAGCCAATTTAAAGCAAACATGGCATGGATGTTCCTTGGGTAGTATATACTTTAAAAATTGTGTCCGGTGACCACAACCTTCATCCAAGATGGCTGCCATGAGCAGACATAGTTTTAACATAGAACCCTATGGGATTTGAATAGTAACTTAGATGTATTCGGCATGCAAACATTCTTAAGAGGACTTATTTATATCAGGTGAGCGATACAGGCTCACCTGAGCCTCTAGTTTCATGTATACAACATTTTGGAACTTTCTATGTATCACTGTATGACATATGTATACAATAAAAACAATCAAACAAATGTTATATACATGAAAATAAAATTGATGTTAAAAAAACGAGGGGATGGGTGATCAGAGGCACTATAGGGTCCTGTCCACAAGTACCTGTGGCCTGAACTTGGCAAATTTTATGCACAATTGTAATGAAAAATCAATTAAGTTTATATTAGTGGTCAGGGCAATAAGACCAGTGCTAATGTGGCAGACTGTTTATTTTTTCCCTGTGCATCTCTTGTTTTATTATATATCCTAATTTGACTATTAATTTTTTCCCTGTGTATCTCTTGTTTTATTATACAAATGTATATCCTAATTTGACTGTTAATTTTTTCCCTGTGCATCTCTTGTTTTATTATATATCCTAATTTGACTGTTAATTTTTTCCCTGTGTATCTCTTGTTTTATTATATATCCTAATTTGACTTAATTTTTTCCCTGTGCATCTCTTGTTTTATTATATATCCTAATTTGACTGTTAATTTGTTCCCTGTGTATCTCTTGTTTTATTATGTATCCTAATTTCACAGTGATCATCTCGATAATAATTTTTAAGGGTGCATTTCAGGTAATTTTTGTCCATTTTATGTATTTCGTCAATCAATCTGTGTATCTATACTGTAAAATATAAGCAATCATTCAATCAATGAAATGTATTGTCTGTTGAATTATTTCTGATGTCTGGAAAAATAAGTGTTGGAAGTCATGCAAGTCTAATTAGGGTTGAACTTGTTTCATCATATTATTCAGCATTTTTCCTATATATATAAAAAAAAAATTGTTTACTTTATTTGAAATATTTCATCTTATTATACAATAAATTCACTGTTAAACATAAGTGCCTTACAGTTAATCATACTGTACAAAATATGTAAAAGTAAAATGCAAATTTCAGATAATTTAATCTCTTGTAGAGGCTACGATGCACATACTATTTTCAATTTATTTGTGTACCATTTCAGGCTGTTACACCACATGTGCCAAAAATTAGATTTCCTCAAAGAACATCTAAAGGTAAGAATAAGACTCTACTATCAACATATATATATATATATTTATTATACCTCAGTTGTAATTTTCTATATAAAAATCAGCTTGATAGTTTTACTATTTTTCCAGGCTTATGTCGAGAAGTTTACTTCACCGGTCAATAGTTTCCAACTATTTGACCGGCACTGTCACATTGTTTCGTGGAATTTTAATGCTGTGTACGAATTGGTTACTTGGCTTTACTATTACATTCGGAACTAATCTGCTTTCGTAAAATTCGAGAGACACTACAAGTGTGCAGACGTTTCGAATATTACAGGTAGATTTGTGTCCCTCACAGATGATGATTTAGCCAGAGCAACTTTTACAATAAGTATCCTATATAAATTGTGTGTTGTTAATAATAATTAATTTGAGTCATACAAATAACCGCTGTACATTTATTTATTTCTTCTTTTCGATAAGATGAACGAGAATTAAAATTTTTATTTAAACAAAGAGAAGTCACACACACATACACACCCATAGACGAGTTTTAATTTGTAAATAACAGGGATGCTTTATTTAGACATATTACATTAAATATAAGTCGTTGCCGTTCACTGCATTCACTGGGTTCGAAAAATTGTAGATGTCTTAGATTGAGAGGGTCGTATGGAAAACCATCCAGAAATATTATTGTAACATTTTAATACATTATTTTACAATTATTTATTCATAAACAAATTTGTTGTTTGTAGGAGGGCTCATGTCTTATTTGTATTTGTTTGTGTATAGTGGTGTCCAACACATATTGTGTTGTGTTTTTGTTGTTTTTTTCTTCTTCGTCTTGTGTGACCTGCGTTGTCAGTCAGTTTCTCTTTCGGTATAATAAAACACTTATTAACTAGATATTCGGGGAATAGTAAGTTTATTGACCCCTTGATACCAACTATTGCCCTTGGCTTCGCCTCGGGTAATAGTTGATATCTCGGGGTCAATAAACTTACTATTCCCCTCATACCCAGTCAATAAGTATAAAATATTGTTTACTGTAATGGCATGATCAATGATGGAGGTTTCCAAAATAAAAAAAATAATACTGACAATGTCCTAGCTTGAGAAAAATAAAGAAGTGCAACACCCACTCAAAGTCCAATGTTCCCTCTATACACCCTGGCCTTGTGTCCCTCTTCACAATAACAATGTAATTTTGCAATTATTTATTTAACAATTACACTCAGCCAAGTTATTAGAAGTCATAAATCAACAGACAACACAATGGCCAAAAGGAAAAGGACGAAAGAACAACGATCTGCAAAACATGACATAGTAAACTAAAGATCGAGCAACATGAACCCTACTTTAATTCAGGGTTGAACTTAGGTACTCTGGAAGGGTAAGCAGTTCCTGCTCCACATGGTGCACCCTTCATGCATGTTGCTCTTGTTACAAACTCCATGATAAGTCATGAATGAGGAAAGGATCAGATTGTGATTAGAATATGAATAAGACCAGTTCAGTTGTTAATATTTGAAATTTTACAATAATTGTTTCATTTCTTTCTGTTTTATATATAGAGTAACAGCAGTTGTGAAGGTTAAGACATGTATCATCGATAATATCGGGGCAAGTACGATAGGACGAGCTGTGATAATGTATGTCAAGACCTTCAAGACTAACATTATTATTTTCATCGATTACGCATAATGTGTTTGATGTCACACTGATTTCAACAATTGTCAGTATCGGATCAGTTCTCTGAAACTGAAAATAACATTCAGTGAGATCAAACGAAAAATGTAGATATCAAATTTAGTGCACACGACACGTTTCTGTAATATCCCTCATCACGTACGCTCAAAATCTTAAGGTTGGAAAGCCAAATAATACAAAAACATTTGGAGCAATTAATTATACAAGGGCCTTAAACTGGATTGCCAAAATCTGCTATGGTCACCTACTATTAAATAATACATATTTGAAACTTTATTGTCTTCAGCAGATATATCTTTCAAGAATGCAACACCTGTAGTATCTTCAGATGCCATAAATCCACCATCCTCATCATCTAGTAAACCTAATATAGGAAGTACTGCACGTGGATCTGGTGTGGATATTTTACCTCAAAGATACCATAGACTACCAATCAGCCAAGAAGAAATGGAATACATTGAGGTAATTTAACTTCTTAAAATGATTTGATCTTGTAATACAGTAAAACCTGTTTTAAAGGCTACCTATATATAGCAAATCACTGTCTATAAAGGGCAGTCTCATTTTGCCTATTAATAAGCAGAGATTCCCAAACATGCCGGTCTGATGGACAAATCCGGTAAAAATCAATTAGATCCGGAAAAATATTGTTTTCCACCGGATCGACTGTCTGGTATAAAATACTGGGTTTCTTGTATAAAAGAGCCCTGTTTGATCTCCAATTTGTCCATAATTTATTTTGGTTAAAACTAAAGTGAAACGCCGGATAAAAACTCTTTTATTATATCATTTATCGTTCCTCCATGCTTTGATGAAGTTCAAGGACATTGACAAATGGTTGAAAAGATCCACCAAAATTTTTATTTCTCTGTGAATTTAGATAAAATACTTCGCTTTATTTATATATAATTACATTACTTCCGTTTTTCATTGAAATGTTACAATATGATTGGTTATGAAGTGGTCACATGATTATAATAGAGATGTTTCACATCCCAATGAAACTCAAACCCGAACTTGCACGTGCCTCCATGACGACGTCAGATGTAAACAATCAATGGCGTAGTAATTTCCAACAGCAAAAATCTAACACAAATAAAATTCACAATGGAAAATTCAACTATATTAAATTTTGGTGTGATTTAAATATAAATATAAGAATTGAATGCATTCTTTTGAAGTTTCATTGGGGTATGAAAGCGTTGATCGAAGCACATTTTCAACATGAAGCGCTACCACATACATGTGATATGTACATTTGACTTAACTCCACATGGGTTTTGATTTTATGTCTTGCCTGAGGAGATACAATACCTTAATAATTTTTCTAACAAGATTATATCAAATACCATTAACAAAATATATTTTTTAAATCTTTTTATATTACAGAAAGGAGGACCTGTTTGATTGGTGAATTGCTTTGGTGTTGTGATATTTATACGGAATACTAGTCTACGATTGATATTGACTGTTTTGTTTGATGAATGAATGTGAAGTTTTTAGTAAAAATTATCTACCACTATAAACTGTCGTTGAATGATTTTCTCCTAGAAATTGTGAACCTTTACAGCAGCTTTTACAGATAATTAGAGGCTTATCTTTTACTGTATTGCTTATCTGGTTTAATATTCATGCACTAAAACAGTGCAAAACTTCAAACTTTTGGGTTCAAGCAAGTTTGAAGTTTTGGCCGAAAACTCTTCTTATTCATATACCAATGGTTAAAAAATGTCCTGTGGCATCAGCAAATTTGGATTTCTGATCAGCGAGCGAGCGATACAACCTCCGTCTGGTTTTATTTTCCCACATGCTCCTATGTTATAACCTTGACCTGCCAGGACGTGGGCCGTCGTGGTCGTATGGTAGTTGGATTTATAACTCCCTATGCAATCAGTGCCTATCACCACTAACATGATTAGGCTCAGGCGAGGTGTACTCGATACAACATTATGTGATAAAGTTTGTCAGTGACTTGCGGCAGGTCAGTTGTTTTCTCTGGTTTCCTCCACCAATAAAACTGACCTTCACAATATAGCTGAAATATTGTTGATAGTGGCATTAAGCACCATTTAACCAACCAACCAATGATGGTTGCCATCTCAGATTTTGAATTCAAAAAAGCAGATATTCAGTCAAATGGTTTAGAGATTTGAGATTAGAATAATTTTTCTTTTACTTTCCCACCTTTGACTTCTAATCGACATAAAAATAAAAATAAAAATTGTATGGTTATTTTAGTTCAATTTTGGTTTACTAAAAGTTCTTTTTTCTTCATTGCCACTGTGCCATATGATCTTATGTCCTTCAGTGGTAGCCATCTTGGCATTTACACATTTTGTAAAGGAATGTCCATGGCACATTCCAGCCAGTTTGCATTCAAATGTGTGGTTGTTTCAGATGAGAATAATTTTAAAGTTTCACCATGTTACATTTGTCCTCTGGTGACGGCCATCTAGGATTTCTGGTGGACACAGAAAAAAATTTAATTCTGTAAGGGACCATCCAATTATTCATGTAGTTTTGCTTTAATCAAATTTCTAGTTTCAGAGAAAAAATATTTATTATCATTTTTCTATACAGTGCTATGTTAAAATTGGAATAAGGGCCTGGGTGGCTCAATGAGTTAGGTAGTTGGGATTACCTAACAACTCATACAAGCCTATCACCAATACTGTGTGGGTTCACGCTCGGCTTTGTAAATTACAAAAAAAGGGTGCACTCGGCTCACAGCCGCAAGCAATAGTTTATCAGTTGCTTGCCCATGGTCGGTGATTCTCTCTGGGTACTCCTGGCTTCTTCCACCACTAAAACTGATCGCCATGATATAGCTGAAATATTGGTGAAAGTGGTATTAAACACCAAAAATCTAAATTAAATCAAACTGGAATATACGACAAATTGTAACTAAAATGGTATACAATGTATACAATGTATGTTCCTTTGGCCTCGATACAGTGATGTCTGACTACAATGAAACTTGTCTCCATCGAACCTTGAATAAACCAGAATTTTGTATACATGGAACTTAAAATAAAGCCATTATAAAGGGAATGTTTATTTTACCCGTTTACCTAGGGTGACCATAACATTGACCTAATCATAATTATGTTGCAACACTTGGCCTCATATTGGACCATGTTCCATATTACAGAATTCCTAATCATTCACCATAAGGCTTCTGAGCCGAGCGAGTGATTATTAAATGCTAAAATTAAGAAATAATCCATGGCAGCCATTGTGTTATGAATATAACACAATGGCTGCTGCCATGGATTATTTCGATTCTAATAGGACAAATATGGTATTTTACTTGCAAAACGCCGCCTATACACACAGCAATGTATTTGGCTGTTCCGTTACCCTCCCGAACACAAAGATACAATTTCTGTCATTTGAGATTACTAAATGTTGTCATTGATGAACATCAATTCAAAAGAAAGGGAAAATACTACAAATCCCACTTCGACAAGGAGGCGTACACGAAGCCAAAAAACGTCAGGATCTCTATGTTCTAAACCGGAAGTCTTCATATGACGTCATGTTGTTTACGTGCCAAAATTGTCAACAACATTTCACGGAATTTTAATTTTCTACAGTAAATGTAGGTCAGTATAACCTACACCATTTCACGGGAGGGTACACGGAATAGCCAAATTGACAACATTACCGCGTTTGCGCTAAAAGTGTTGTTGTTGAGTATTATATAAACTGACGATAACACGGCGTCATATTAGAATGAGCAATTTTTCAGCTATATCATGGAGAAAACAAGCTATGATCAATGAGATGAAAATATCCATGTTGTAATAGACCAACACTCTTAGTTGGATTTTTATAGCGCTAGCTCACTGAACAACAGTTCTTGAGCAGTAAATATCAATTTTATAGTCTTTGGTTTGACATGACTGGGACTCAAACCCACGATATACTGCACTTGAGGCGAGCATGTTAACCACGATACAACTGATGTGATCTTAGGCTTCAGTCATATTTGGAGATATCTTCGTTCAGGAAGAGTAAGGTTTACATGTACATAACACAGGGCCAAAATAATATTCAGGAAAACTGATATTCAATACTAAGAATAAACAATAAGTAACACAAATTTTAAATAAAGATTTATTTTCTGATCTTTTCAGAAGCACCAATGAAAGTATAAAAAGAAATAAGAAAACATTTAACAAATTACAGAAATAAAAGTCAACACTTTAAAGAGCCGATTTCAAACATGGGGAAAATATTAACAATTATAAAACATTATATAACTTTCAAAACCAATTGAATACCTGTCTTTAATATATAACTAATAAATTAACCAGCTGCACCAATGTTATTTATCTGTAAAACGATGCATATTGTGCCTAAAAAATATTAATAAAATTGCTACCAAATATGCCAATTGCGGGTTAGGGTTAGGTTTATGGTGTTTAACGCCACTTTAAATATTTCAGCAATATCGTGGCGGTCAGTTTTATTGGTGGAGAAAATCGGAGAACGCCACTGCAGTATTTAATCTGTCTTTATATTATCAATATTATTTAAAACCAAAAATTTTTGTGAATGACAATTGTTGATCTTCACAATAAAATGCTACGTCTGTTTATATGAGCAGTAAACAAATTCTATATCTGAATGAAACGTTCAAGTTATAACTCCCAACTATATCTCAACCAAATACGAGTGTTACATCTCCAACTATCTCAGTGAAATACTAGGGCTACAACTCAAAATGTCTCCGTGAAATATTAATGTTACAAATCAAACAAGACTTTACAGGCTTTAACACTATTTGAGATATTAGTTATTGAAATACACCTCCAGTGCTTGTAAATGAGGTGGGACAGTCAAACCTGTGGTAAGTTTTTATTCTACATTTTAAAAATCAATTTGAGGTGATCTCTATAAAAGATTGCAATTGAAAGATTAACTATTTTAACTTAATTTACAAACAGACAGTTACGTTTTCCCATTAATTATCTTAGTTACCGTAACTGTAATACATGTATCATTACAAACAGGAACTGATAATATACATTCGTTGTAGATCTAAAATAAACAGTCACTTTTCTTGTGCTGTTATTTTTCTTTTATCCCGTGGTGACCGTTGAACACAAGTTTGATTGTACTTGTACCTTACAGTATTATTCTTTTAGATTGAATTAAAGGTATTTTTGGTAATTGTAATAAACTTCTACTTTTAATATTACCTTCCGAAATCAATCTAATTCAAATTAAATCTTGAATTGCTCCTCCTTTTTCTGATCAGAAAAGGGGTGGGGGAGCAATTCAAGATCTAATTTTAGTTAGATTGATCCGAAATTTGGAGAAAAAAATTATTGTTTTCATCAACAACAAAAAATCTAATATACAATGACATTTTTTTTTTTTCATTGTTAACATATGAAATGAAACCGTTGTACTTAAAACACTCAAGAAAAAAATATAGATTGATGTGCTATGATGATTAATTAGTGATATGTTGTGAGCTAGAGCTGATAAAATGACTAACAACCGATGAATGAAATAAATACGATGGTGATCAATGTACAATGTCATGAAAAAACAAAGAGATCAAAAATTACCATAATACTTACAATCAATAAATAACATACATGTTTTAAATACATTCATCCCATAAAAAAACTACCAAAGTTAATTTCGATGGTTTTCATTTCACAATGACTACACATGAATATTAAAAGATAACAATCCTGGTTGCTGTGCTGTAGTCACATAAAATAAAGTTTTCGTTTGTCAAAAATACACATCTTTTCAAAATACATGTACAGAACACATCTAAAAAACTACCTTCTACAGATTCTTTACAGAAATAAACTTTCTTTATGTCTACATTTGACATATACATTTCCATCTTAACAGACTATATTCCAGATGAATACAGTCAAACCTGCATTAAAAGGTCACCTATTTCTTGTCCTATCATACAAAATTTAATATGAATTTAACCTCTTTTAAGAATACCTGTTAGACCACCCTCATGGCTCAAGTCACTGGAAACTTTGTCACATAAAAGTTATGTTAAGTACACCTGAACATAGTTGGCACAGGTAGATGTAAATATCTTTTATCTTACAAGCATAGCCATATTTATATACAGTCAAGCCTGTATTAAGAGGTCACCTGTCTTATAAGACCACTTTTTCTTTGTCCTAAAGGCGACTTCTTAATACAGGTTTGACTGTTAAGAGGTCACCTTTGGGACAAAGAAAAAGTGGTCTCATATGACAGGTGACCTCTTAAAAGAGATTCAATTCATATGAAATTTTCTATGACAGGACAAGAAAATGATGACCTTTTAATACAGGTGACTGCATTTGCAGGTAAATATATATAATTATATATATATAGCCCCAACACATGAACTTGAAATATTGGTTGTAAGTTGAAAAGATTTCTGATGCATGAAAATATGAATTATTTACATGATATTTGAGAATCTTGTCTGATAAAAAATGAGGACATCGTCATATCCCTATATTATTCTGTTTCACAAGAGAAACACCCTTTGTGTCAAATAACTAAAAATAGGAACGCTATATGTATAATGTGTGCATGGGATCTTGCTTCGTATCCATGAAACCTATGGACACAGAAATTCTGACTTTTTGAGGATAGCCTACCGTTACCATGGTTTCACAAAAAAATTATCCTCCTGCACATTTTTTTTTTGCTAAATCTTTATACATTTCAGGTGATTATTTAAGATAACTGAAATATTGGAATAAATTCACAATGAAATTGGTCCCTTCAAATTAGATATCATGATATTTAACTATGTAGCATTTATATACAAAAAATATTTTAATATATGAAAGATTTATTTCTGAATGCAAGGAATATTGCCATTCTCTCAATATCGCTAACAAGTTGTGACTTCAATTAAGTAGAAAAAAGATCATAAAGTTTCAATGACCATACAAATAAGAATTTGGTATGAAAATGTATAAAATTAGTGGCTCACTTAAGCCTGTATCATTAAACTGGTTGTTCATGCAGTTAGTCTTTGACAAAAATAATTTTATTCATTTTCACACTGCAGGGTCCTATGTTAAACTGAATACTTCATTGGTGGCCATCTTGGATTTCCGTATACACACACACACAAAATAAAATTTTGTAGAGGATTATCCAAGTTTGACTTCAATTTGTTCAGTGGTTTCAGAGAGAATAATTTAAAATACTTTACCCATACATGTGATAAGATCCTACAAAATGCATGCTAAGATTTTAAAATAAAATTTTGTTATTGTCATTTGTAATATCAACAAATATGCAAAACTATTGTGTTGTAGAAAATTTATTATGTGGCTAAAGTTAAAGTATCAGCCATTTCCACCTTGAAAGAAATTTTGGTAATTTGAAGTATTTCGCTCTCTGTGTTTTATTTAAAGTAACAATGGTACTGAGGCCAAGTTTAATTCAAATCAGTTTCATGGTTTAAGAGAAGATTTTTCATTTGATAGACAGATGAACGCCAGATAACAATAGGTCACATGACCCTTTGGATCCAGCAAAATATAATAAATACTAAAAACAAAAAACATGTTCAACATTGTAACAGACCTGCAATTTGAAAATAAACAAAAAGGTATCACCTGACTATATCATGACCGCATATGACCATTCAATTGTAAAATTGCACATGTTCAGATTTAAGTGTTTAAAAATGCACATATATTAAATGTCTGTTAAGAAAAGGAAAGAGGAAGGAACTTCATTTTATGAGAAAATGAAACAATTCGTGTGTGACAATACTGCATTGAAGCAAACTTTCTTGTTCAATGACCAAAACTCCCCACGTACATGGAACAATCAACATGTTAAAATTTGAGGTGCCAATATGGTCATGATAATATGGTATATGTGTAATTTGATTCACAACTACTTATACAATCAATGCCTGTGACCACTGAGGTAAATTTGAGGAGCCACACTGTAGTTGTGATCATATGGTATTTGTGTGTTAGGAGCCACATCTAGTTATACAATCATTGCCTGTGAACGCTGAAGTAATGAGTTTTAACTCTTGTCCTTGGCAAGGTGTACTTGAAACAACATTGTTTGATAATAGTTTGTCATTGCCTGTGAACACTGAAGTAATGAGTTTTAACTCTTGTCCTTGGCAAGGTGTACTTGAAACAACATTGTTGGATAAAAGTTTGTTTGTTACTTTCATCAAAAGATTTTCCCAGACTGAGAGTATTCTGGTTTCCTCCACTAATAAAACTGATTGCCATATGATATTAACTGAAATAAAGTCAAAAGTGGCATAAAACAACTGAACCTTAAAATTTTACCCATGGAACATGATAGCTACTGCCATTAATTATTAGTGGCCTAAAACAACGGAACCTTTAAATTTGACCCACTGAACAAGATACCTACTGCCATTAATTATTAGTGGCCTAAAACAACGGAACCTTCAAATTTGACCCACTGAACAAGATACCTACTGCCATTAATTATTAGTGGCCTAAAACAACGGAACCTTCAAATTTGACCCACTGAACAAGATACCTACTGCCATTAATTATTAGTGGCCTAAAACAACGGAATCTTCAAATTTTACCGACGGAACAAGATACCTACTGCCATTAATTATTACAATAGCTCTTTGCTGCCTTTTAGAAACAAATTGCTACGTCTAAATTCAAACATTTGTTTAGCCTTCCTAATACTGATGTACACTACAATACACTAAAACACATCTACTTCTATTACAAGCTAACACTGCATATTATAATTAATAATATAAAAAAATAACAGCAATAATATAAATTACATGTACAAAATGTAACATCACAAAATCACAATATCATCTCCAATTTGTGAACGAACTAGATACAGTACAGTCAAAGACATACTATGATAAATCACTGTGATAGGCATAACACGCATCTTGGTGAAACAGATATATTTTTTGTTCCGTTGAACTTATCTTCAAAATTTCTTTTGTATTTAGAGTGTTACATTGTAACACTTGTGTATGATGTTGAAATTTTTAAACCTAAATATATTTTACTCTTTACATACTATCACCCAAAATGCACAAGAAAGAGAGTAAATAGATTAAACAGAGCAAAAAACATATCAGTATCACTAAGAAGACTGATATATCTATCACAGTGATATATAACGCTATGTCTCTGACTGTACTGTAACTCAAAACTCTTTTGTGTTAATCTTCAAAATGAAACAACTCAAAAAACTTCATATGAACTTGATTATAAATAAAATAATTTCACAATGGATTTCATTTTAACTGAAGCTTAAGGTGAAAAAAATATACATAAAATCTCCAAATATTGTACCCCGATTATAATAACAGAATCCTTCAATGTGTACAGTACCACAGTCCGCACTGAAGTAAAAAAAAAAAAAGAGAGAACTTTCGTTATTTGATGATAAAATTTGCTTGAACAACTGATATAAAGATTTGGAAAACAATACCTATATGTGTATTAGGCCCCGCATCAGGTTAACGTTGCAATCTTGGTGTGGAATTTGAGGATCTTCCCAAAAATAATACTGGCATTAAAATTCACTTGTTTTGACAGAAATTTCAGCATCAACTTAACACTACACATAACACAACAAGAGTATATAATATTGCCATTTCTCATTTTACAACAATAACAAAATCAACTTTGTAGGACATTAATTATTTGCATTGTACATTACACTGAATCAGACTCGAATTTCTATAGTAAACAAGATGTTGCACGCTACATCATGCTAAGAATACCCCCACTCGTTCATTTGTATGTCGCACGGTAAACAGGAAGTAGATGTGCGGTAAACCTGGAAAGTGGAGACACGGTACAAGTCACCATGCCAAAGCCATATATCAAATATAAAATCATTTCTTCCAGTAGAAGCTGAGATAACTGTTATGAAAGTTTTCATTACGGCAAACATGAACAATTCTAAGTTGCACTGTAAACAGGAAGTAGATGTGCGGTAAACCTAGAAAGGGGAGACACGGTACAAGTCACCATGCCAAAGCTATATATCAAATATAGAATCATTTCTTCCAGTAGAAGCTGAGATATCTGTTACGAAAGTGTGAACGGACGGACAAGGTGATTGCAATATAGCCCCCTATCTACAAGTGGGGGTATAATAAATTTTTCAATCAACAATAATCTTCCCACACAACATTTGTGAGACCTTTAAATATCTAACAATATCTTGTAGTCATGAAAAATAAATTTCATTCAACAGTAACCTTCCTACAAATCATCTAGCTGAGACCTTTAATTACCAAATAGCAATTTACTATCTTGCAGTCATTAAAAATAAATTGCAATCAACAAAACATCTGTGAAACCTTTACCAAACATGAAATGATATCTTATAGTTATTACATGTACATTTCAACTGACATCGGACTCGTGATGTAGTTTTCAAAAAAGAAATAAATAACAATTTTCAATAATAATTTAATATGTATTGCTTTAATTTAGTTATTATTAATATTTTAATCATTTTCAAGGTTATTGACCTAAAATTATAAATCAGTACACAAGTATAAATTAAAAAATATTATATGGCACCTTCATGTTTTCCTTTATAATTACACTTCCATGTTCAGTGGAACTTGTACAATCTGACACCTGAATTTTCCGACATCCTGTGACATCCAAACACATTTCCATGGTCCATTGGCATGGTGTGCCAGATTAGACAAGTTCTTTAAATAATAAAATATACTTTCAAAATGTACAGTTAATAAAAAATGAAAGAAAAAAACTGCCCTTGCAGATCATTATAAAATGTAATTGTTCATGTGCACTAAGCTGGTAAATTTGTACACAAAAAAAAAAAAAATTCCTTTTAATACAGTATAATATAATATAAAAGTCATAAAACATCCAACTTTAACAAAAGGGCCGGCTTTGTTTATATAATGTTCTACACATAAAATAATTAAAATAGGAAAAATATTTCCATCTTGATAATATATATAAATTAGCACTTGCACTTTGTAAAATGAAAACATCAACAGAAACATTGCCTCCACAAACTATGAAGTGTGCTTGAAGTATATAAAAAATGTACAAAGTGAACATGACTTAGGGCTTTTAAATGTTAATGTGTTCAATATACACATGTATCTCAATATTAATTTACACATACTTTTAAACTTTTTTAGCTGTCTTGTATCAAATTATTAGAAAAATGAGAACTACAAAACTTTTTGTAATTATAAAAAGCTTGATCCATTTCTCATACCCTTGTTTATTTAAAGGAATACTCCAGTCAGCTGAAAAGTTGTTTTAATTCAATTCATTATCACTTTTTATTCATAAATAACTTATTATTTTAAAAAAAAAACACCTTTATTAACATTAATATACCCAATTAAAAATGTGAATATTTGGAATTTCCTGTCGTAGTGTAAGCGGCCATGACACCTATTCATGTGACGTCACAGGACCGTATCATGTTAGTTGAATAAACAACATGTATCTGACTCTTCCCAACATCGTGCCCGTTTGGTTATGTTTTAATATAAGATCAACTGCAATACAATGTTTGTAATCATATATCGTTCTAATTTTTTTTCTTAATATTCCCATCCAATGTTACATTTTCATAAAACAATGAGTTTAATTGTATCGGGAGGGGGAGGGTCTACGTATAATTTCATCTTAGAGAATTTCATGTTTTACGTGATTGTCCGTATGGTTTAACTAACTGTCAGTTTTAACTCATTTTATGCGTACACATGCTTTTTTTTTTCTTTTTAGTCCCCAATGCTGTCGTACTTTCCCGTGTTTTTCGAGGTCACTGGTCGATGTGTTGACAAGGGTAATTACACAAAAAAATTCTTCTCACATATTCCCTTTTAATTTCGTTAGTGCAATAAAATGCTTAACATGAAGTCATAATGATTTTGTAAATATCAAAAGATAAATATACGAC
>MJUT01002581.1:244855-257939 GCA_002080005.1 Gigantidas platifrons
AGTGTTGAAAAATGGCGACCCCCATTGTTTGGTGCAACAGGCAACTTCAATCACCAAATTCTACCTTACGGTATATTATTTTTAACATTCATTAACACAAATGTCTTTTAGTTAATGTCATTTAAATATTCACGCTAACTTGTTAAGACCATGGAGTTTTCCTTTAAAAAAAAAACAAAAAAACCTCAGTAATTCCTGTACAAATCAATAATAAATTAAAACATCAAACAAGAACTTCTTAATTTACATTGCTGACACAGCATTATTACTTATAAAATTTTCAATTTGCCTCACTGTCTTACTGTCTAATACACAGAGGTCGAAATCAAAGGTTGTCTCCCCTACATTGTACATACCAGTTTCCTGTATTGCAAGAACTACTTTTTCTAAAACCATTGCATCTTGTATACTTTCAAGTTTTGCATGCAACTCTAACAGAGAGTACAAATCCTCGCCATTTGGAGCTTTCCCTAAATTGTCAAGTGTTTCTTCAGATAATATATCTGCGGTTTCTTCTTCTTTCGGCACAATTTCAGTCTTGGAAATGGGCAGATTTTTTTCCTCCTGTGAATTTGATTTAGAATCACTTTTCGTTTCCTTCAGTATGTTTCCTGTCTTTGACACTTTCTCTTCTATAACTTCCTTCTTAATCACTTCTTTTTTCATATCTGCCTCAATTATTTTTTCAGTCTTAACGGGAGATTCAAGATTCTTCACAACAGATTCATACCCATCTTTCTTTTTCAATTCTTTTCCACTGCTAGCAGAAAGTTTGTTGGATTTAACTTTGTCATCATTTTCTTTATTTCTATTTTCCTTACTAGAACTTTTTGCCTCTTGAAATATTTTTGAAATTTCCTTAACTTTGGCCTCTTTGGCTGCTTTGTCTCTGTCTTTAGACACACTTTCAAAAAGCTTATGTGAATCAATGCTAGTCTTATCAGAAATATTTTCCTTAATTTTGCTTTCCTTAGTAATAGATAGACTCTTACTTTGTTTATCTATGTCCTTTTCTTTATATTTTCCCTCTTTTGAAGACAATTTTGTGTCTTTTGACGAGTCATACTTGGACTTTTCCTTTACTAAATGTTTTTTCTCCTTTGAAGAAGATTCATGTTTTTTATTTTCTTTTTTGTCTCTATCAGATATATCTTTCTTTTCTCTACTTATTTTGTCTTTTGCCTTTTCAATGTCTTTATTTTCAGTTTTCGCTTTTGTTTCCTTGTCATTACTGTCATATTTAAGCCTCAACTCCTTTTCTTTCGAATCACCTTTGTTTTTTACTTCCTTGTCCTTTGTACTTTCACTTTTACTCTTAGATTCCTTTTCTTTATTTTCCAGTTTGGACTTTGTCTCCTTATCTTTGCTTTCAGTTTTACCTTTAAGTTCCTTTTCTTTGCATTCAGTTTTAGTTTTGACTTCTTTTTCTTTAGGTTCACTTTTAATTTTGACTTCTTTTTCTTTACTTTCACTTTTAATTTTCATTTCTTTTTCCTTGCTATCTGATTTACTCTTTGTTTCTCTATCTTTATTGTCTATTCTATTTTTAGTTTCCTTTGCTGGTTCATTTTTTTGTTGTTTTTCACTTCCTTTTTCTTTGTGTTTACTATTTTTAGAAGATTTCTTTTGTTCTGATACTTGCACTTTTTCAATTTTGTTGTGGTCCACTTTTTCTTTCTTTGAAGATTCGTGTAACGTTTTCTCACTTTTCTTCGATTCATGTTCTGATGTTTTCTCACTTTTCTTCAATTCATGTTCATTCATCTTTTTGGAGGAGCTTGACTTTGAAGAGGAATGCTCTTTTGAATTATGACTAGATTTTGTAGAACTTTTATGAGATGGTGAAGGAGACGGTACAGCAGTTTTTTGCTGTGGTGGAGATTTTGAACTTTTATGTGATGAAGGTGTGGATGGCTTGGAGGTCTTATGAGATGGAGTTGGAGGTTTCTCCAATGGAGTAGACTTAGAACTTTTTTGTGTATAATCTGAATTTGAATGTGTGTTCTTTGAATGCTTTGAAAATTCAGAATTTTGATGGGAAGATTTAGAATGTTTATGTGATGAGGGCATAGGTGATGACTTCGAGCTTATCTGAGAAGATGGAGAGTCAACTTTTCTTATTGATGTAGAACTTTTCACTGATGAGGAACTTTTCACAGATGACGGAGACGATTTTGCAAAGGTCTTTTGCGGCGACAAGAGATGAGAAGCAGTCATTGCCTCATAATCACTATCACTATCATCATCGTCATCAGCCAATTCCTTGAAGAGGTCATTGAGGACAGCATTTGTCCTCGGCAAAGTCTGGTTTGTAACTGATGCCATCATTTCTTCCACAGGAGTTTGTCTTCCTGTACTAACTGCAGTATCTTCTTCAAATATATCAGTGTCATTACCACTATCATTTCCCATATCAATGTTAACACTAACAGAATCTTTCTTAACTTCATTCTCATTGTCCGACAAATCTGATTCTGAATCTGAGGAAGAGGAGGATGATCCACTACTAGAATCACTTCCACTGCTATCACTACCACTACTACTGCTGCTTTCGGAGATCCTAGGTCGTTTTTTCATAGGAGCATCAACAGAATTTTTTCTCATTTTAGCAAAATCCTTTTTTGAAAAACTACTATTAACAGTACTTTCATTTTTTTTAGTTTCCTCTTTCATCTTTTTTGCTGATGACGACGATGAGGTATCCATTTTTGATTTATGCTCTTTTTTATCATGGTGATGAGAGCTAGATTTATGATCTGATGATGATGTAACTTTTCGATCTTTCTCATGAGAACTATGTAAAGAGGGAGAAGACTTTTTCTTCTCTTTGTGCTTATGCTTATCTTTATCAGAATCAGTGGCCTTATTTCTGGCCTTTTCTTCAGAAGGTATTGATGATACTGAAGAACTTCTTTTCTGTTTTTTAAGAGGAGGATTACCATCATGTCCATCTGAAGGTCTTTTCAAAGCCTTAGAGGAGGAGTGTTTTTCCTTAGGTGTAGAAGTTTTATGTTCTTTAGAACTCGGAGTAGTTGATTCACTTGATTTGGACGTTACTGATGCAATAGGTTTTGGTAAGCTTTCAGAGGTTACACTACTACTGTGCTTAGATTTTTTCTCCTTTTCCTTGTCCTTGTCTTTATCCTGAACAACAACAAAAAAAAAATGTAACATTAAAGTAATTAAAATCAGTAACGCACCAAAGATGCGAAAGTCGAGTGGCAAACATATGGATGGACAATGCCTAGTTATATAATTAGGAACCTTAGTTAAGAACCCTCAGACAATGTTCTGGTTAAAAAGTATCAAATTACTGTTTTATTTTTAAAAATTGTGATCTTGACCTTTGACCCACAAACCTCAAGTTCATGAGACTTGTTCCTCTCAGCATGAGGCATGTGTGTACTTAGTTTCTTGTACTTGAGATATAGTGCGGAAACAAAAAAAGTATCAAATTTTTGTTATATTTTTAGAAGTTGTGACCTTGACCTTTGACCTACAAACCTCAATATCAATAGGCTTCCTCCTCTCACCATCAGGCATGTGTGCACCAAGATTCATTTAAATGCGACATTTCGTTCTAAAGATATGTGCAGAAACAAAAAAATATATAATTTTTGTTCTATTTTTAGAAGTTGTGACCTTGACCTTTGTCCTACAAACCTCATTATCAATAGGCTTCCTCCTCTCACCATCAGGCATGTGTGTACCAAGTTTCATTTAGATCCAACATTTCGTTCTTATCAAATTTTTATTCTATTTTTAGAAGTTGTGACCTTGACCTTTGTCCTACAAACCTCAATATCAATAGGCTTCTTCCTTTCACCATCAGGCATATGTGTAACAAGTTTCATTTAGATCCTACATTTTGTTCTTAAGATATCTGGCGGAAACGAAAAAAGTATCAAATTTTTGTTCTATTTTTAGAAGTTGTGACCTTGACCTTTGTAAATAAAACTGAGGTCCTGTGTTGAGAGATTGCCACCCTCTTCGCACGTTAAAGAACCCAGTGTAACAGCTCATTATGAGTGGTCTATAGGAGACCTGTTGCACTGGCTAAATTCTCCATCCCTACCCATCACCTTTCCTTGTTTTGAGTCCCGTGGCATTTAAATTTTTAAATGTTCTCGTCCTGAATATAGCTGAAAAATTGCTCGCTGGACATTAAACATCAATCAAACAATCAACCTTGACTCGTCTCACCACCAGGCACGTGTATACCAAGTTTCATTTAGATCAGACATTTCATTCTTAAGATATTGTGAGGAAACGAAAAAGTTGACGCCTGTTGTAAGCCGAGTTCAACTTTGTCGCAACTCGGCTTAAAATATATCAGTTTACACTTAAAAAAACTAATCATATGACACATGTAAATATAAACTAATCATATGACACATGTAAATAAAAACTAATCATATGACACATGTAAATATAAACTAATCGTATGACACATGTAAATATAAACTAATCATATGACACATGTAAATATAAACTAATCATATGACACATGTAAATATAAACTAATCATATGACACATGTAAATATAAACTAATCATATGACACATGTAAATATAAACTAATCATATGTGAGTAATATTGTTCTCTGAAAAATCAACAGGAAACAGAGAACTGAAATAACATATACAAGGAATTCCAAATCTGACATTTTTTTTCATATTATTATAGCACTTTTTCTAAAAGCAATATCCATTTGCTTGGTCACATATACATACTGATTGCAGTATTAAATTTACCATGTCAGAATTCGCTGAACTATTTTAGAAGTACAGTTCCACACTTTTTAACATCTTTAAGGGACATTCCCCATAACTTTGAACATAAAATTATGGTTTTCAAATATGACCAAGATATTGCCCATAATATAGCTTGTGTATAAATTTGGTTTGTTTCTGGTGAGGAAGTATTTTACTAGTTCACTAACAGGAACACATTATAACATTTTGCTTTACATTTTCAAGGGGAATAACTCTTAAATTCTTGATAAAAAAGTATGGTCTTCAACTTATATCTGTGAAGAAATAAAGATGCCAGTGCTAACGAGATTCAATATGCACACAGCCTGCCCCACCAGAATTGATCAAACCATAAGTCAAGCAAAACTCTGCAACTCTGCTAAAAACTTTCAAGATATTTCCTTTAGCAATGGCAGCCATCTTGCTATCAATTATACTTTTTGAAAGTAAAATTTGGTTTAAAAAATAAACCAATGATGGACATCACATGATGACAAACGCTTGCATGGCAATCTTACTTTATCCTCTAGTATGCAGTATATGATTATGGATGACTCTTTATATATCATTAAGTACCTTTATAGATAATGATTTCTTTTCAGGTTTCTTTGTTGTACATGTATCTGCTGTAATAGGAGGACCAAATAAGTCTGTAAACTGTTTACCACTGCCACTGTTGTCCAAGCCCCCAATAACTGTTGTCTAAAATTAAAATTCAGTTCATAAAATCTTGTATTATGAAAAAAAAAATATATATATACTGTATTACATATAAAACATGCATATTAATTATAATACAAAAATGTACAGTAGTCATTCCCACCAAAAGGCCTTCCCTCGGCTCTTATCTGGCCATACATTTGTATTTCAGATGCACAGACTACTATATTTACTCCCTCAAAAAAGGCCATCTATCTTTTAAGGACACTTTTTCCATGGCAGAATGGGTGGCTTTATAAGAAGTGGACTATTGTAGCACTTATTAATTAATTGCATATGGTTGCTACATGTACATGTATATGCATACAATCAAACCTTGTATAGTTTAAAATAGTATAAATTGTATCTGTTTGTAGTTGCTTTTAGTTTAATTTATCTATCCAAAATATCTCATATACTTTGCCATTTTGTAGTAAAACCATACACATATATGCACATTTGTAAAATTACTTTCGAATTAGACATGAGGTTTAGGAGACATCCTGGGTGTGATAGTATGGTAGTTGGATTTACAACTATCTGTGCAATCAGAGCCTATCACCACTAAAGTTGTGGGTTTGAATTCTGCTCATGGCAAGGTGTACTCGACACAACATTATGTGATAAAGTTGGTCAGTGCCTTGCGACAGGTCAGAGGTTTTCTCCAGGTACTCTGGTTTCCTCCACTATTAAATTGACCGCCACGAAATAACTGAAATATTGTGGAGAGTGGTGTTAACCACCTAGACATGAGGTTTCAACAAATAGCATTAAAATCATTCTGGAATATCAGGAAGAATTCAGGTGATAACAATGATGTGAAATAACATCAAATCAATGTTTCCTGAAACGTGAATCAATGAAGGTAAAACAGCAAGTATGGCCATCAATACAGTAGGAACTTTCAAGCGGGTGTATGGGGGCCAGCATGGCCGTGATCGAATGGTAGTTGGATTTGCAACTACATGTACATTTGTACCTATGCAATCAGTGCCTCTTACCACTGATGTTGTGAGTTCGAATCTCGATCAGGGCCAAGGCGAGGTGTACAACATTATGTGATAAAGTTTGTCAGTGACTTGCAACAGGTCAGTGGTTTTCTCCGGGTCTTCCAATTTCTTCCAGCAATAAAACTGACCGCCACGATATAACTGTAATATTGTTGAAAGTGGTGTTAAACACCATCAAACAAACAAAAATGGTAGGTGTATGGATTTTGTACATACAGGTCATTAACCAATTAAAACCTGACATTTTAATAAGTGGGGGATAGTGGATTTTCCTACACCAATATTTGATAGAACAAATTATTTTCACTATGAAAATAGCTTAGTTTTATATATAATTAATTGGCATAGGAAAGACCAAGGACTGGGTTGCACAAACCCTAATGAAATTTAAGTGGCAATTAGAATTGTATTGACACTTAAAAATACTTGAAATGTACATGAAATTAATTTATTCTTAAGGTTTAATTAGAGTACTATATATAGAAAATAAAATTAATATTTGTATGTATTATTATAAATGTAAGACTTACTCCTCCAGCTTTCAATAATTTCTTTTTGAATTCTTCAGTTGGGTTCTGGAATGTTAACTTCTCACATCGTATGTGATTTACTGGTGTATCATCAAGCTTAAGAAAAAGGTCATACTGGAAACGGATCTTCTTTGGCTCTTCCTTATTCTTGAAATAAATGTCAATGGGCAACAGGAAACCTGCGTAACCACTCTCAGCAACATGGTACGGAGGAGCACTTACAACTGGAAAAAAATAACAATTACAACTAGATTAAAAACAAAAAAACATTAACTGCTAAAATAAAACATGATTAGAGATTTGTTTTAGATTTTTACAATGGTGGAAATTCAAAAGATTTTCAAGATGTCTTGTGGACTCATCAAAATTAATCGCTCAAAAACTAGGAAATGACATTCTAAATACATTTCTATGATTTCAGTCAAAAATACCTAGTCAGTTATGTCCCCATAAAAGAAGATAGTAATTTATGAAAATGACAGATTACAATTATACTGGATCTTTTAAAATTATACAAGTCTAAGGTACTAACAACAAACAACATTGAGTATTGTCAGGAAACCATGGTTTTTGTGATTGAGAAAAAAACAACTGTCGAACTGTACAGCAGTGATATTATATGTTATTCAGCTATCAGACAGGGTATATAATGTGACATTCCCGGCTTAGGATCTATATTCCCTGAGGTGCAGGCGAAGGGAATATATATCATAAGCCGGTAATGTCACATTATATACCCTGTCTGATAGCTGAATAACAGATATATTACGGATTTAACCATAGTTTTTTTTAAATACAAAATCCAACTGTATTAAATAAATTTGCGTCATTTTTCGTACTTCTAGATGTCTGTTTCCGTACCTTTGACGTCAAAATATGTGTCACGTCATATTTCATGTATTGGGTGTCTCATGAAGGAAAATACTGTACTAAATTTCTAAATCAATACAATTTCATATGTAGTAAATTCTATAAACTTTATAAATATAACATTAATATATCACATAAAAAACAACGGGTTTGCGAAACAGTTTCAATAATTTAAATGTTAACAACATGTAAATAAAACCTTGGTGTGGCCCCATGACGTCGAAAGTTTTCAAGGCTCAACATTTTGTCCATTGTGATGTTCATCACATTATGGTACAGCCGTGGAACATAGGAGTTTGCTGAATCGATCAGGTATTTGTGACGGAATTATCTGTTGTAATATTATTTTTGTTCATGCAGCCATTTTGATTATAAAAACAGCATTTAATTTGGTAAAAATACATTTATTATTACATATTATTCTATTGATTCAGTGACGTGTAATTTTTTGTCGTCCATGTTCAATTGTTGCTATCGTTTTAGGAGACTGAAATATATATCCCATCTTTTTTCCGAATATATGCTGACATTCATGGTTGAACGACCAATGAAAATTTGTGTAACAAACTAAATCTGTAATATTATGTAATATTATACATGTTCTACATACATGTAATTGATAACCATTTGTGTGCAATGGCCACTAATATATACTAAATAAAAAACAAAATATTTGAACATTGAATGTTGTTTGCTTGAATGTGAAACCTGTCAAAACCAAACCTCCTTGGGAACAATTTTGTACTTGGTAAGGCAGTATACACAGGTGTTCGGCTGATACAGGTTAAATTAATAAAGATATTCCACAATGAGACTTTATTTAAAGTTTGCTGTAGACAGGTTGAACTATATATGTATTGTACAAAAATGTACCTCGCTTGCTTTAATCAGGTCTTGAAAATACATGTACAATTACCTCTTTTTGGATGAGGAAAACTCTGATGAAGATGAAAAACAACCTTTTCAATAAAGTGAGCAATATTACATCCTTCTGGTCCTCTAACATACACAGTCCAATCATGAGTGTAACCATCTGGTGAAGGACTCTCTCTCTGTGAGGCTCTATGACCAAGTTCTATCTTAACTTGGACAGACTGAAAAAAGATTGTAAACGTTCTTATGCATTAATGGGGAATACATTTTTTTTGTACATTGCAGTTTAATGAATTTACGACCATAGCAATCCCAATTCAACATACAAAAAAAAGTACTTTTCAAATGAAAAAGTAGAAATAGAAAATGCTTTGATCTTTTCTTGCAGACATATCGAAAATCCAAGACAACTTGTCTGACATTTGGTCAGGCAATTTAAAAAAAACTGTCTGACCGAATAAAAATCTAAAATGCCACCACACAGGGTTTCCTCTGGGTTGAATTTTTTTTGAGCCAACACTTGAGCCAAAAACTAAATTTTTGAGCGACTTTAAAATATTTTGAGCCATAAATACTTCAAAAATTGTTGGCACTAAAAACGCACATAAATATTAATCATTTATTTATTTTCTTACTGCATACATGTTAAAACAATATAAGGGTACATGTACTTTTTGAAATACAATAGCACAATAATGTTTCAGTTACTATTACAACCATAAAAGACAAGTAGATAAAAAATATGATATAACACTCTGTTGTTTAAGTTACATATCATAACCATAAAAGGCAAGTAAGTAAAAATACAGACTGTAAAAACTGTTCTATTTTTTTTAAACTGAGCAAATTCTCCTCTGCTTTCGTGATGACCACCTCCTAAAAGCTTCTATAAAATTAAATGTATTTGCCAATGGCCCCTCCAATGAAATATTCATTAAATTGTATAAATTACAAGTGTTAAGTCTGTTCCTTAATTTTGTTTTAATTAAGTTTTGTCTACTAAAGTCTCATTCACATAATTCAGACAGTTTCATTAATTTTCCTGGAGTATTACTTTCAAAAACTTATTTTCTTTTCCGTCCCATTTTAAAAACGTAAAATGGAGTTAAAAATTTTGATGCGTTTAAAACAATAGTACTGAAATAAATGACAAGTTTCTAAAATTATATGAAAACAATTCACGAACTGACAGAGAGAAGTCATTCACCCGAGACCATTAATTAACACCTTTGTTTGACTTACCCTTTATGTATTTTACAAGTGAATTATCCTATCAACACAGGTTAAGCTTAAGCTTTAAGCGAAATATGTCAGAAATAAGGAAAATAAATGAAAATAAATTGGGGGGCGTTAAGCGAAATATGTCAGAAATAAGGAAAATAAACGAAAATAAATTGGGGGGCGGTACCACGACATGGGGTACCATATGGGGTCCTGTCTACGAGCATGTGTCCTAGGCTATCAACAGATAAACATTACGAACAGCTGATTATCGATTTTCTGTCACTTGATCAGTTCATGGGTAACATTCGAAGCTTTCCGAATAGCGTTACGGGCGTTTCGAAGTAACGAGCTAGAAAATGACCGCCACAACAGACGATGAACATTCGAAATCTTTTGCGCCACATTTTTGAGCCAAAGTAAATATTTTATCGCCAAAATCATAGATTTTCCGCCAAATGTGCAAATGGCGCACGCCAGCGGAAACCCTGCCACCACATATTCCGCATCGCCATTAAAAACTCATTTATTTGTTTAAGATGTTTCATGTGTTTACTTCAAGTATATTTTTTTTAGGTATTCAGTTATTTCGTGGCTTTCTCAATAATGAATATTTGTTCAAAATTAGAAAGCTCATCCTGGAAATCATCACACTCATCTTCATAATCATAACCAATGTCTTTGTGGAAAAAAAAATTATGATTTGCTGTGAAAAATAATTCTGTCCAGACATTAAATTCACATCCCCCCTTTTTTTCCACCTAAGATAAGAAAATGATGGTTTACCAATACAAGAACACTTTTAATATTTTTATAGAATGTTATTTTTAATGTGGTCATAAGTAAATAAGTTATTGTTTGTTTTCCTTGCCAATAACTCTCTGAAAGAGATGCCGACTCAGATGTGAACACATTATCTTTCAGTTTCCAGTCCGTCTGTATTGCATTTCTCAAATCATGAATCTTTCCTACCTAACCATGTCGGACCATTAAGTTACGATTTTTTTTACAAATGACAATGTACCAAGAAATTAGGTATTTAAGAACATATTTAATGAAGAATACCAACTTTATCAATCTGAAGAAACTTACGAATATATATTTTCAAAATACAAATAGTGAAAATGATAATTGTTTTGATTCATTTTAAAGACTGATCTAATCGAATGCCGATCTATGTTTGGGGCGAATTATATTTCTTTAAGGGAAGTTACTCAATTAGGATTACGCAATGGTCAAGTTTAGTTTATATTCACAGAAAACGCTTATTTAAAGAAATAAACATGCTATTGCAAGAGAGATCGACTTTCATTTTTTCTCCTGACCGAAGTTGAGAACAAATTTTGACCGGACTTTCGGACCGATATGCCGAAAACATCATCAGACCGCCTTGATTTTTACCTGTCAGGTCCGACGGTCCGGCATATTTCGATATGTCTGTTCTTGATCAATTTAAATTAGGATCTTTCAAGGAAAAATTTGAAGTTTGGTTTAACCACCGGTATATCATGTAAAAAAGAATAAGGATATAAAATTCAAATTAAGATTAAAGACCCACCTACATGTAAAGTCAAACTGAAAGTGATTCCAAACCAAATATAAGAAATACATTTTTGTATGACTGCAAGAAACAGGATTTAAACTGAAAGGACCTTTGACAGCTGTAATTTGACATCAGTCATACCTGAACAATAGTACCACATCGTGTAATTGGTGACAAAAAAGGGAGGGGAGGAGTTGCTACAATAAGGAGAGCCCTATACCCTCGAACTGTATCTGTGATTATGATCAAGTTATGAAAAGAAAGTTTTAACAGTTATGGTCAACAATTTCAATGGCATCAAAACGAACAACCACCTCTCACCTGAAACACAAAGAAAAACCACTATATATGGCATAGGACAGCTGGCCTGGTACACAAACAAACATGGAATGGTTAAACTGGATAATGAGATCCCACGCCCGACCATCTCCCTCTGGATCTCTAACAACAATACCTATATAAACAAACAGATTCACTTTCCCTCAAAAAGGCCATATATGCTAGTCACTAAAATGAATGACAAGATAAACATGGACTGAACAAAACGGTACTAGCAATGTAAACAAGATTTAGTGAAAGCTCACAGTTACAGACTATCATTGACTACTGTTGTTACTTGTTACAATGTTAGTGTAGCCTACAAGTCTGTGATGTATGTAGGTATAAATTTGAACTATATAAGTTAAGTATTTCGCCATAGATACTGCATTTCTTTTTTAAGGTTACGGATTTCAACAGTTCAAATTCTCAGAATTAAATTATTTAATTTGACATTAATTTCCAGGAAATCCCAACCACACATAATGTATGTTCCTCAATTTTTTTAAAACCCAATATATATTGAACGTAATAAATAGAACATATATGTAATTATTTTCTTTAAATCTAAAATGACAACGGAGCAGACGAAATATCAAGTTCAAGTTATAGTGTACTCAGTGTACAGTGAAATCGGACAATATTTATTGAAATATATTAAGTAAATGTATCAAATGATTTATATTGTTTTTACCTGACTTGACATTTTATGTTTATCTCCTGATATCTCGTTTTCCTTTTATTAATTAACGAATGGAAAACATATAAACACAAAGAACATCTTCTTCCACAATAACTTCATTATGCGGAAAATCAACAGCATGTAATACCGGAAATGCGCATATGCGCATGACTCAGTGTGGGAAGGCATTATTTTGCACCCCCCGGGAAAACACCTACACTTGCACATGATCATGAACTAACGTTATTACTTAAATTTCTACTGAAGATCATTGACATTTGAGTACACAACAACATTTCTAGTTTCACACATTACAATACAACATAACACCATATGTCTAGTTTCACACCGCATTAGACTAATTAGACAAGTCACCAAGGAAAAAATAATGACACCTGTCCAACAAGCGTTAAAGTTTCGGCCAACATTCTCGTTATGCAAACTTTTTTTTATTTTTTTATTATTTTTACCTAGGTTTATACAGGACAATGATCTTACTTTAACAATGCTTGTAAACAGTTGCAATAAAACAATAAGGACTCCTAGTGTTAGCGGTAACACCTGTATTAAATTCCACCCCCCCC
>MJUT01002581.1:275899-286668 GCA_002080005.1 Gigantidas platifrons
GACTGCAAAAAGACAAAAAAAAATATTTAGTACCAACGTCCTTTTTAAAAGAAGAAAAAAAATAACAAAAATAACAATTAAACACGTACCTGGTAAAATCCAAATATTCGATAGTTTCGCCAGGTTCTTCGATTTGGTGATACAACTTGATGGCGTTGGTACGACCTCCGAAAAAACTATCTCTGGGACACAGGCGACCTTCGATGTCCAATGTAGACACGTAGTCTCTCATTTCCACGTTGTCCCTCAGTTGTTTTTTAAAGTCGTGTTCCCATATGCAGACGTATTTGTATCCTAGTTTGTTCAAGTGCATTTCCTTTCGCTTCGTCAAGTGATATAATTCGTTCATAGTCTGTTTGGTGACCGGGTGTTTCGTCGACCATCTATCCTTGGGAAAGCATTCCATGCATCCGTGAAACGTACAGCCTGTATGAGAGAGAAGAATAGTTTAGTTTATAAGCAATATGTTTAAAAGTACATGTATATGGATATATAAGCAATATGTTTATAAGCAATATGCATATTAGCAATATGCTTTAAAGTATATGCATATATATCAACGCCCCCCCCCCCTTGTGGTGGGTTACATATAAAGGGTGGATTACTCCCCATGATATTCGTATGCCGTCTTGGTCTCTTCGTCGTAACCGTCCAATCTGTACCTCGTACCCGGAACCTTATGTTCTCCGCCGCTCAGTGCGTGCTGAATCTTAAAGGTCCTCCTATATGTTCGTCTCTCATGTTCTATTTTCCATTCTAGCCACTGGATGCTCGCTTTCGAGAAGGAGTCCGTGTTGTAGCCTTCCGAGGGTACGACGGCTATGGCACTCTTTACGAAGACGGTCTTACCGATACTGTATCTCGTTCGATCGACGTCGTCGACGTTATACCATTCGCGGTCCGGCATTTGTACCATTTTTTTTTGCTTTGTCAAATTTCGTGGGTCGTTTGGAGGTCTCTTTGGTACAGTTGTCTGTCACGTAAGTCTCGTGCTCTTCTTCCAGAAACAGCTCTCGATATATGGCTTGACAGGCGATGCTATCGTGACGTGGTCGAAGGGATCAATACCGGGACTTTCTGTCCTCTTCGACGTCACTTCCATCATGGTCTCTCGGAACTTCATGCATCCTCGTCTGAGGATGTCGACGTCCGACACGCAGTAATCGTTTATTTCTTTCCGGAAATCGAACGTTTGACCTTTCTTGGACTCGTGCCACTCTAGGAAGTTCTTGTGTTCTTTCGCCGACATGTACTCTATGCCGTAGTAATCGAGGTCAGGGTAACGGCCCACGTAATCTTAGTTTTCGGTGGTGTTGAACAGGTGGGGAAAGTAACCCTTTTGCAATTCCGCTAGATCGAAACATTCTGGTATTTTCAACAACTTCATCCCTATGAAATTCAAGGAGTCCAGAAAAGTGAGATCGAGTCCGTGAGCGACGTGCATGTACATGACCTTGGACCCGTTGTACAGTATCTTGTTGGGACACACCCCGTGGCGATTGATCAATGCGTTGAGTACGGGATAGTTATCGAACCCCTTGGCGTTGTGGGCGATCAATACGGTGTTTCTGTAATGTCTGGTCATGACGTGAGAACAAAACTCGGTCGGTACGTCGCTTCCCTCGAACACTCGCTGCCTGTAACCGCAACTGTCCTCGTACGGTAACACGGTGACATTTGTTTTGAACTCGCTACATTTATCGCAGCGAGATCCACACGTCAGACATCTCGATTCTTCCTTCAATTCTTCGTCCTTGCACCTGTCGCAAGTGGATTGTAATACAGCGAAGTTCACCTTGTGTTCTTGCAGACCGCACCACGGCTGGTTGCAGTTGACGCAAGTCCTGCATTTGTTACACATTCTGTCCATCGTGCATTTGTCTCTACAGGGTTCGTCTGGAACGTATCCTTCTTTGCAATTCATTCGTTCGTTTTGTGTCGTTTCGAAATCGTAGAAGAAAACATTTCTTGGAACGGTCTTGGGGTTTCTGGACGATTTCCTCTGGTAACACAGATGCCGACCCATCTGATATTGGAAACAGTTTGTGCATTTCCATTCTCCGCACACGTGTTCTTCCGCTTTTCGTTGCGACTTGTTTATGACTTTTCTGCAGATTTTACACTGGTACAGACGATCGCACATGGATTGTTCGACGTCTCTACCTCGCATGTCTTTCTTGGCGCCGTGTCTTTGAAAACTTGCCGGACTTCTACACGTTCGGTTACATGAACGGCAACTCATTGGATCGTTTCCTTCTAGACAGTCGTTCCTGCCACACACATCACACGAGGTCGTGCAAGAATGTTTTCCCTTGTTCTTGTACGGTTTTAGACATGTCTCACAGAAATAGCCGTAATTGAAGAATCCGTTAATGCTGGAGATAGAATCGAAGTGACCGTCGTCGTCGTCGTATTCGGTCAAGTACAGGTAGATGTTTTTTCGCAGAGGGTCATTCGCCACGCGGCAGAACGTGTTCCCGCATCTGGCTGACAAGACCAGGACGTTGACGTCCAATAGTTCTTCAAACGCATGGATGTCGGTTATTCCCAGTGGCCTATCCGTCGGAAGGTCGACCAGACGACACAGTGTCTGTGCCATTGTTTTCCTGTAATTGTTGTTGTCCGACCTTTTCAGGTGCGCCAAGTAACTTTTGGTCGTGGCTCTATATTTGATCACTTTAGTGGTCACGTTGCAGTCTGGAGGGTCGTCTTTCGTTAAACGTGTCCACTCTTCGAAGGAGACGACCTTGCATAGTTTGTTGTAACATAGACCTATGGCCGTGGCCATGCACAGATGATCGTCGTTAAAGATCCTCATCATGGACATTTTCAGTGCGACGGAACTTTGAGGTCCTTCCAACGTGGTGACGTGAACGCGACCGCTTCCTTTTGGGATTGATATGTTTCCGATGACGATTTCCATATGTTCGTCTAAAGGTAGATTTTCTTCGCTATTCAGCACTCTTTCGACTGCATCCATCACTGTGTCTGAATTGATGTGCGACCATTTGTCAAGTGGCACGACCACGGAGTGGTTCAATTCGGGATGTTTGAGTATGACCCGTCCTAAATCCTGATCTCCTCCCTTCGCCCTTGCCAACACGTCGTCGAACATGTGACGGATGTCTGTGAGGAGATCCCGATTTTTTTTACCTTTCCATTCGTCCGTGAATTTGATCTTGTATGTAGTCTCTTTTGCCAGATTTTTTGAAAATATTTTCTGACCGGTCTGTCGAAATACGTAGGGTTCTTCATCCTCGCCTGCGCCGATCTGCTGAACGACGGGTGTAGCCATGTCTTTAGTTTCTTTTGATGTGTACACATTAACCAAGTCGTAACACTCGTCTAACACTCGGTGAAATTCTTCGTGTTGGCGGAGGTCGCTGTGAGAATTCAGTTTGAGTTTACACCAAGAACAGACCAGACTGTGTCCCGGTTGGCCAGTGTAGTGATGAGTTTCTTCATGTCTTCGCAATTCCTTTGTGGAAAACAACCTCGTTCCACAAAGTGGACATGTCAATAGACTGTCCAGTTTATCTAATATCTGCTGATGATTTATTAATAAGTTATGTATGGCCCATTGTGTCAAGTCTTCTGCGTTGTTAAATTGGTTCAAAATGTCTGGTAAATTTGCGTGTGAACAGAGCCTTTCTCTCACAAATGGATGATCCAACAGTCGATTTTGAGTAGCCCACAGTCTTAATTCTTCTATGGATTGAAAGCCACTTAGTATGTCTTTTAACGATGGGTACATATTGCTGTGGTTTATTTGTCTACAACAAATGAAATGGTAAAACTAGTAAATTTGTTTTTTTATAGACTCTATAGCCAAACCCATTTTGCCCGGTCTTTTGATCATCAAGAAATAACATATTGTTCTAGATGTCACTTTTCTCTTTGTTATCATGTATGAATAGCATATTGTAGGATGGGTACCATATAGAATATAAAATCCATTGTCAATCCCATTTTTTGTTCGGTTGGTTAATCAACAATAACTGTCACGAGTTTTTGTTATGGATACCATATTATACTACAGAGTCTTAATATCTAATGCCAATCCCTGTTTTCTTCGGTCTGTTGATCAACAAAATTAAAATTTCACGATTTGCTTTGTTTGTCATTGTGTGGATACCATATTGCTCTAATGAGTACTGTATAGACTATATTTGATCTAATAACAATCTCCTTTTTTATTCGGTCAATTGGTTAAAGAATCTTTTTCTTTTATACGGTAATTCTACTTATGGATACTGAATAAAATATAGGATCTATGGCATGTCGTTGTACTGGCGTGTATTACACTTTTTTCTTTTGTGGTGTTTGCCTATGGTATCCATACACGAATCTCAAATTAAATGTTGAGGCACGACATCAGACATTTTTGGAAACCCAAAGGTTCAGACAAACCTGTCGCCACAAAAAGGGGAATTGCTTTGAACAAATACAAGTGGGAACGTCTTTGCGTTGCCATGCAGGTAATGCGAGACTTCGTTCCGGAGTTGGAAGAGGCCTGTATTTGTCGTTTTTCTCACCCGAATGACCTCGAACTTTTGGCATGTAAAGAGTGTTCACCGTTTGAAGAAGAAAAACTGGATGAGAGTCCCAATCAGGAAGGCAATTTCGAATTGATGAAATCGATGTGATTTCCAGATAGTCAGTGACAATGTGTGTGTGAATAAAATATTTTAAAATTTTATTCTTTCTTTTTTTATTGATTTTTCAATAAAAAATCTCCGTGTGTGTGACAAAAAAAACACTAGTCATTTAACATGTATACTTATAGATGTGGCGATGGTTCAATGAGTTTACCTAACAACTCATACACGCCTATCATCAACACGATGTGGGTTCGCGCCTTCGACTAATACAGTTTTTCTGTCACTTGTCCAGGGTGGTCGGTGGTTCTCCCTGGCTTTCTCCATCACTAAGACTGGCCGCCATGACATAGCCGAAATATTGCGTTAAAAAAACAATCAGTCAATTATAGATAACATATCCTCAAATGTCCGACATAATTTTATCATGTAAACATTTTTGGTACAGATCTATAAGATGTTTTAATCATTTTAGTTAGGAGCCCGGATGGCTCAATAAGTTAGGTCGCTGGATCTAACACATCTAGCAAGCCTATCACCAATACGGTGTGGGTTCGCGCCCAGCTTTGTACATTATAAAAAAAAGGGTCACTCGATTCGCATCCTCAAGTGATAAGGTTTAACAGTTACTTCCCCATGGTCGGTGGTTCTCTCAGTGTATTCCGGCTTCCTCCACCACTAAAACCGGTCGTCATGATATAGCTAAAATATTGTTGAAAGTGGCGTTAAACACAAAAAATTAATCACATAGACAGATCATAATGTTGCTGTATACATGTTTATTTGGTAGTATATAAGGTGGTACAAAAAGGTGGTAGGAAATTAGGGCCTAGGTACAATATTCTCTTCTCTTTCTTTGTTTATAGTTTCGCCAGCTTCACATGTTGTGTATGTTCCGGTGAAGTATGTCAAATTACTCTCACTATATAATTAACAGATAAAGAAACCTATGACTGTGAGACACGTAGAAAATTCCGTAAATTATGTCAAGATACACTTGCTCACATTATCACCCTTTCGACCACGGCAGACTTGGTTTCGTTTTGAGAGTAGTAGGTGTGAATTCCCTCCTTGTTCAAAAACTGTTTGACCTCCACGTTCTTGAACTCGCTTCCTTTGTCCGATCTTATCGATGTGGGTTTTCTGCTTGATGATAAGATTATCTTTAATGCCGATATCACGTTTTTGGCTGTCTTGTTCTTGATGGGTTGAATACACAAGAAACGGGAGAATACGTCTATTACGAACAGTAGATATTTATAATTGTCGTTGTTGGACTTCATATGAGGCGTGGTGCTCAGGGTCATACCAAATGTCGTGTAAATAGTCTGACCAGTTCATGGTGACTGATAAATGGATGACACATTGATCCATTTTTATACTATATGGCAACAATAAAAACAATAAATATATTATTTTTTTTTACTTTTATTTTTTACAAAATTTATTTACAACTTTTTGTTTCTGATCCTCGTAATTACTCTCCAGATTCATTATTTCTTGGAATTCTGATACATCCAACACGTCGTCGTCGGTATTTCTGCTGACCACTTTCTGCAGTCGGTTTTTCGTCCGTTGTGCTAATACCATTATTTCGGAGTGCTTCTTCTTTTTTGTGTCGATCTTCTTCTGTAACACATGTAGTGTGGCATTTGTCAGAGTTGCGATTCCCGTGATCGTAGCACATGGTATGACTGCCGGTAGTAATCCTACACCGCTAGAGCCCACTGCACCTCCAGCAGACAATACGTTCACAAAATTACAAAAATGACACATCATTTGTACTATTTTACAGTGTTTCTTATATTTGAACAGTAACTTTGCATGTCTCTTTATATCAGCCGTTATTTTCTCTTCCACTTCTTTTAATTTCGCCATTCGATACTCGTCTGCCATTTTACCATCGATGTCTGTATATTTGGATGCGTTCATTACGAAGTAAATTGTCCTAATGATTGTAAATTCATTATTGGATGTATATATATACATATACAAATTTCTTCCGCAGAAAAGTTAATAATTTACGTAATCAAATGGATTACATTCTCTACACCGTAACATACCGAGTTGATTTTGATGGTCATCTTCTTCACAGCCAATAGAAGCGTCGTTCAACTCGGGAACGAAATATCTTATCACAGTCATTACGTCTTTCAGTAGACTCCATTTATCCCGATTTAATATCAATCCTCTCTTCGTCGGTTTAGGTTCGGTTTCGTCGTTTGGTTTCCACCAGTGTCTGATATTAATAACGGGAAATTTGTTGTTTACGGTGACGTATATCCCCCCTCCTAAATGTATACTGTGTTCTTCAGATATCGATCCTGAGAGGTAATCTTCGAAATACTTGTCCAAATCTTTCTTGCTAAACTCCAACATACGCCATCTGGAGAGGGTAAGAGTGACTCCTTTCTTTGTAGGGTACAGTTGGGTATCATATCTGTTAAACTGTCTGACATGAATCTGTAGCTGGTTGTTGTAAGTCTTGGCAACTACGTAAATATCACCCCCGATATGCATCATATATCTTTCGTTAGGTTGCGGGTCGAGGCAGTCGTCTTGTATTATCAGCGAGTCCTGAGACAATTCGTGGTCATCATCTTGGTTCGACTTGCTGTTGTGTGCTGTTGATGCATCATTTTCTGTCTTCAACCTTTTAATTTCCTTGGATATTTCTTTGCGTAGTTCTCGTTTTGCAGCCATTTCGTAGTATTAACAAAAATAGACTGATTCTAAAGTGTTTAGAGTTATATATATATATGACTGAGGTATTCAATGATATGCGCATACGTAATGAGTTTTTTGGGGTACTTAAATTTTGTCCTTTGATGTAGTGAATTGATTAATGAGATATGTCAAGCAGAATGACATCTTTGTGCCATGATTATTTTTTGTAGTATTTCAAATAAAGACAAAACAAATACAGGGATTACCTCCATGATCAGGTTATTGTAATAGACACTTGACATTCAGATTGTCTCCTTACACAAAGGTCTTTGATGTTTCCATATTTGTATCTGTTTACCAGTTGATTTTATAATTTTATGATGATAGTCCCTTTATAAGTAGTTTATTGTTAGTAGANTTTTTTTTTTCATTTATATTATTAATATTAACATTCCTATCATCTGACATTTGAAATAAGATAGTATAATTGTTGTTATAGTTTATCAGTTGATGTTATATATTTTTGTTATTTTTTTCCTTTTTAAAGAATAAAATGTATTTGTGTTGGAAAGTGTGGGTAAGGAACAATTAAACTCTATATCTATGTCTTCACTTAGTTCATCAGGGTTATTCCTTTGAAAAAAACATGTTTACCTTATGATATTAAAACGTGTAATAAAAGTCTGATGATAAATATCTTTCTTTTGTATGTTATTTCAGTGATTAATATCTTGTATTTAATTTAAATTTGACAATAGATTTGTTTGATAGCCAACGTTCCGATTGCGGGGTTAGTCTATAAACTGTGAATTATGTTTCAATTATAGTGTAAACAAAGGTTTCATAGCACTCTTAATCTTTAAACATGATCTAAATCATCTTTAATGTTCAGGGGTATCAGTTTCCCTATCAACCAGGGGTACCATACTATGAATAGATGGGGTATCTCTTTATATAGGATACCATATTGGTATCCCTTAGCTTTAATAACTTCTTATATAGGGGGTCATAGTAATGTGGGTACTATAATGTGTTTAGTATCCAATACTGTGGGTGCATGCTATCATAGTAATGTTGGTACTATAATGTGTTTAGTATCCAATACTGTGGGTAGTATCCATTGAGTAATGTGGGTACTATGATGTGTTTAGTATCCAATACTGTGGGTACTATAGTAATGTGGGTACTATAATGTGTGTAGTATCCAATACTGTGGGTAGTATCCATTGAGTGATGTGGGTACTGTTTAGTATCCAATACTGTGGGTAGTAGTAATGTGGGTACTATAATTTGTTTAGTATCCAATACTGTGGGTAGTATCCATTGAGTAATGTGGGTACTGTTTAGTATCCAATACTGTGGGTAGTAGTAATGTGGGTACTATAATGTGTTTAGTATCCAATACTGTGGNTTAATATCTTGTATTTAATTTAAATTTGACAATAGATTTGTTTGATAGCCAACGTTCCGATTGCGGGGTTAGTCTATAAACTGTGAAGTATGTTTCAATTATAGTGTAAACACAGGTTTCATAGCACTCTTAATCTTTAAACATGATCTAAATCATCTTTAATGTTCAGGGGTATCAGTTTCCCTATCAACCAGGGGTACCATACTATGAATAGATGGGGTATCTCTTTATATAGGATACCATATGGGTATCCCTTAGCTTTAATAACTTCTTATATAGGGGGTCATAGTAATGTGGGTACTATAATGTGTTTAGTATCAAATACTGTGGGTGCATGATATCATAGTAATGTGGGTACTATAATGTGTTTAGTATCCAATACTGTGGGTAGTATCCATTGAGTAATGTGGGTACTGTTTAGTATCCAATACTGTGGGTAGTCGTAATGTGGGTACTATAATGTGTTTAGTATCCAATACTGTGGGTAGTATCCATTGAGTAATGTGAGTAATGTGGGTACTATAGTGCATTATGATGGGTACCTCAATAACCCCTATAGTAGTGTCGTTAGTACACTTTTACATTTTAATTTTCTTCTCTCAAACCACTGGGCCAATTAGAACCAAGCTTGTAGGAATCTTCATTGGAGGGTCCCCTACGAAATCTATGTTTGTTGTTGATCAGAGGTGCACAAAAGTAACAAGAGGATCAAAGGTGTCAAAAAGGATGTGCCTATATATTTGGGTATAAATTATTTATTGTTTTGCTGTTTTTGACTCGGGGGAAAGGGAGGAGGGGTAAAATTTAAATCTTTAAATTTTTATCCAATTTTAAGGCAGTTTTTTTGCAAGGGGTTCATCCTTATGAGTTATTGATTAACCATGAATTTGCTTTGCTATTTTATTTCCGAAAGGGACCCTTGAATGGATCGTGTTGAAAGCTTTCCGAAGTTTGTCGGTGGAATTGCACCAACTTGACCGGTTTCCGATAAAATATTGACCGAAAGAGTCCGAAAATGTTAAAGTTTTTATTTTTTATCCAATTTTAATGCAGTTTTGTTGCGAAGTGTTTACTTAATGGGTTATTAATAATGAAAAGGATCGGATAACAAGACTAGCCTATGTTTATGATATCCTAATAGAAGGCAACAAGCAAAAATAGAATGAGTTGCAATAAATTGATATATGCAACTTTTTTTTTTTAAAAGATGAGCAAAGGGAAATAACTCTAGGAGAAATAATTTGAAAACTACATGAACTTCGAATTATTAATCCTAACCATTTCAAATCACACATTGCTGGAACTTTCAAAAGAATTAAATTAAATTCAAATATTTAATAGAATAAAGTGCATATTAACTTAATTATACAATATCCAATGATGGTAGATCGTGGGTTCGAGTCCCAATCGGGTCAAACCAAACTTGGTATTTGTTGCTTCTCCGCCAAGTACACACCATTCAGTAGATAGAGAAAAGACTGGTTGACTCGGAATCAAGATAATGTATCCAAGTGGGGTAACATGTCTAACCGCGGATTGTTGTTTCAGTGAGCTAGCACTATAAAAATCCAACTAAGCGTGTTGGTCTGGTACAAAGCGAACCTCATCATCATCCCATTGAAAATTAACTTGTTCTAGCTGAAAAACTGTTGGCGTTCAATTTCATGAAAAAACAGGGCACCTATGCCTGAGGGAGGAAACAATAACTACAATCTTGAACAAGTCCAAAGGTGTTCTACTTGACATGTATGCCACATCTCAATTCTACAACACCGGTAGCATCTCAGATATGTTGACATGTATGCCACATCTTAATTCTACAACACCGGTAGCATCTCAGATATGTTGACATGTATGCCACATCTTAATTCTACAACACCGGTAGCATCTCAGATATGTTGACATGTATGCCACATCTTAATTCTACAACACCGGTAGCATCTCAGATATGTTGACATGTATGCCACATCTTAATTCTACAACACCGGTAGCATCTCAGATATGTTGACATGTATGCCACATCTTAATTCTACAACACCGGTAGCATCTCAGATATGTTGACATGTATGCCACATCTTAATTCTACAACACCG
>MJUT01002581.1:304493-316747 GCA_002080005.1 Gigantidas platifrons
ACCTCCATCCAAGATTGCCGCAGTCAGCGGACATAGTTTTAACATAGGACCCCTATGGGAAAATTGTTTAAAAGTCTTCCCTCTGAAACCAGTCAGCCAATTTAAAGCAAATATGGCATGGATGGTCCTTGGGTAGTATACTTTTAAAATTGTGTCCGGTGACTACTACCTCCATCCAAGATGGCTGCCATGAGCAGACATAGTTTTAACATAGAACCCTATGGGATTTGAATAGTAACTTAGATGTATTCGGCATGCAGGCATTCTTAAGAGGACTTAGTTATGTCAGGTGAGCGATACAGCTCATGTGAGCCTCTAGTTAGTAGATTAAATACTTTTACATGGTTAACATTATTTTCGTAGAAATTTTATTCTGAGCAATATCAGAAGACATTGCAGCCTTTGCAGGGTCTGAAATTATATCAATTGGGTTGTTAGATCACTGTGCAATGGAATATTTTTAATCCATTGTCCACTGATATCCCTATTGCTTAGCTATCTTATACAATAAATAACCCAATGGATACTATTTAATAGACTCCTATAGTTTACCAAGTAGGCCCATGGGAAAATGCATCAAATACCAAAATCCACCAACATTCATGTGTATCATAGTTATTTTGTCTATATATACAAATTCCGTATAGCTGCAATTAAACTGACATTTTCCAATTTGATACCTTTTTGATTTTAGCAATTTTAACAAATAAAATGTTTTAAAAAATCGTAATATCCTTGAAAACTATGTGACAAGAAGACAACAATTTGCAAAGTCAAAGTCGATTAGATGGTTATCTTTAGTATTTTTTAAGATGATTATCATTTTAATTACTCACATTCTAGTCATCAGAGGCCCATACTGCCAAAAAAGATGCAGAAAAGTTAAAAGAACAAGTATCCTCTTCAGACGTCAGAATTAAATGGGCTCAGAATAAACTGAGAGCAGAACTAGAAGGACACAAGGTATTTACTGTTTGTTGCAGCTTGTCATCTTTGTATGTTTGTCTTTGGGTGTTTATTTTTAATTTAAGGTTGGTATAGATAAGATTTAATCAAAGTTTTCCCCATTTCTGATTTCATGAAAGTAAATACCTTGCAATAAAATCATCATTAATTAGAGGATCACTGATAAAAAGATTGATGCACTGTCTTTTTTTTTCACATATAAACACAAAAATAACAAGTAATGTAAGATACATGAATGCTATTCAGGCTATTACTATAACACGGTGTATAACCTACGTCACAATCACGTGGTTTTGATGGATAAGGAACATCCAAAAGGTAGTAAAAACGTCCACTTCACGTTGCAAAACACCAACGTTCTCGGTCAATTCTTGCTCAAGTTTTATAAAGTTATGTGCACATACCCCACAAGAACATGTGGAATTAAGCAATATATACCCCTTTCCATAATTCTCCTTATATTTTTCAAACACTTCGAAAAAATGCTATGATTTTCGTTGGTAAGGAACACTTAAAATAGACTCGGCGGCGACAAATGCTTCTTGCACGACGCCCTACAAATTAAACACAAGTAAAGTGTTTTCGTTGCAGAACAAACTGATATTTCCGTCTAATTTGTAGACATTATACTAACATTTGCACAGGTTCATGTCAGATATTAATAAAAATTCAAAATGGGTAAGGTACACATAAGTTTTCAAACCGGGTACGGTACACATCAATTCTCATATTTCTGCATTGCATCTCCGCAAATTATAAAAATTGTTTTTATAATTCGTCTCAACCTCTCAGATTTTAGGATTTTTTCGTCTTTATTATTTTATCTTGCAATCACTGTATAGGAAACATAAGTGATAAGTGATATTAGGTCAATGGCATAATAACTTTTAAAATACGACATTGACAGCACATGTAACGTTCTTGTGTATTAGCTCACGTGTCGAGTAGTATACGCCCTTTCATATATAGCGTATAAATTTAGTTTTATATAATCTATCAGTATATTAAACCCCCCTCCCAGAGGGTGTGCCGGGGGTAGAATAGGCAACAGGCAGGGGCGGATCCAGGATTTCAAGCTAGGGGGTGCACTTAAAATAAAATTTTGGGGTATTTCGTGTGAAAAATCACGATTTTACGCAAACAAATCACTTTTTTTCCAATTTTAGGGGGGGGGGGGGCACCCCCTAGATCCGCCCCTGCCAGGTTTCTCCGCCTTAGAGGCACTTGTCCTCTAAAAGGGGTCAACCCCGGGGCATAGAAATGGGACCGATAGCTTCTTCGGCTTGAAGGGACGGGGCGTCCGTCGGTTGTGCGGGATGCATAAATTCACAACCAACCGGTCCTTCGGATGAGACGTAAATAAAACCAAGGTCCCGTGTTGAGAGATTGCCACCCTCTTCGCACGTTAAAGAACCCAGTGTAACAGCTCATTATGAGCATTATGCTCATGATGAGTGGTCCATAGGAGACCTTTTGCACTGGCTAAATTATCCGTCCCTACCCATCGCCTTTCCTTGTTTCGAGTCCCGTGGCGTTGAAATTTTTAAATGTTCTCGTCCAGAATATAGCTGAAAAAATGCTCGCAATCAATCAATCAATCATTTTTTAGTATCTGCTAAAAAATGCGTTTTTTTTTCTTTGTGGCAATGTATGAGGGATGGACAGGGGGGAGGTAGACAGTTCCCACTTCCCTCCCCTCATCCATTTTTCCCCTCCCAAGTTTCTCAAAAGAAAACTACTGATCTATAATCTTTTATTGTACAAACCTAAAAGTAGTAAAAAGGTTGAAACTTTCTCGGTCCTGTTATTTTTCTGTCCTTACTTGTCTCTGGGTCTATACTGACCATGTTAACCTTCTCTTCTAACTCCTCCATCCTCTCAAATGGTTGACTACTGCCGATATTGACGACTTGAGAACTTTTTGTTTCATATTCTTTAAAAGATGTCCCGCCCTATATCTACATGTTCCCGCTTCATAACATCCCGGTTCCCGACCCCTTTCCTCCCGGTTCCCGCACCCCCATCTCCCACTTCCCTCCCCTTATTCCCGGGTTCCCGCCCCCTGTCCACATCCTCATGTATCTGTGTTCAGGCTGCGGTGAACAATTCACCAAGAAACAAAGTTTGACCGACCACGAGTCACGAAAGCATCCAGTCCCAAATGGCCAGAAGACTGCAAGAGCCAGATATATTTGTTGTGCAAAATCGTTTATATCCTAATCCCATTTGCAAAGACATCGGTGCCATGTGCACAAAGAAACAAAAACTTATATTTGCTCCACGTGTGGGAAAGGTTTTGCTATGCAATCAGATCTTATATAATTAATAGACACAAGAGACGAGAACAGCAAAATCTTAAATTTAAATGTGATGTGTGGCTTTTCTTCAGAAACTCAAGGTGGGCTACGAGACCACATGGGGAAACATACACATGAAAAAAGACACGTGTGTAAAGAATGCAGAAATATGAGAACTGATGTGTACCGTACCCGGTTTGAAAACTTATGTGTACTTTACCCATTTTGAATTTTTGTTAATATCTGACATGAACCTGTGCAAATGTTAGTATAATGTACAAATTTGACGGAAATATCAGTTTGTTCTGCAACGAAAACACTTTGCTTGTGTTTAACTTGTAGGGCGTCGTGCAAGAAGCATTTGTCGCCGCCGAGTCCATTTTAAGTGTTCCTTACCAACGAAAATCATAGCATTTTTTCGAAGTGTTTGAAAAATATAAGGAGAATTATGGAAAGGGGTATATATTGCTTAATTCCACATGTTCTTGTGGGGTATGTGCACATAACTTTATAGAACTTGAGCAAGAATTGACAGAGAACGTTGGTGTTTTGCAACATGAAGTGGACGTTTTCACTACCTTTTGGATGTTCCTTATCCGTCAAAACCACGTGAATTTGACGTAGGTTATACACCGTGTATAAGATTTTAGGATTTTTAATCTTGGTCACCCCATTCAGATTTCTAATCAGAAAAAAAATGAATAAAGAGTGTATAGAGTTAAACCCCTTCATATCATATAATATTGGTTGTGTTGTTTAACATAGTCAGCAGTATTTCAGATATACAAGTATTTATAACATAGTCAGCAGTATTTCAGATATACAAGTATTTATAACATAGTCAGCAGTATTTCAGATATACAAGTATTTATTACGAGAACAAGTTTGCTAACAATAAATCAAGTTCTACTTGGTTCGTACTGCATGATTGGATTCCTAACAAAATTAAGATCTTTTTTTAGCTCCAATGGATCAGGACAAGACCTGACTAAAATTACTTCTTGCTGGACCTATTATATGACATGCAAATTAATTCTTGCTGGACCTATTATATGACATGCAAATTAATTCTTGCTGGACCTATTATATGACATGCAAATTAATTCTTGCTGGACCTATTATATGACATGCAAATTAATTCTTGCTGGACCTATTATATGACATGCAAATTAATTCATGCTGGACCTATCACATTTTTGTATATGACATGCAAATTAATTCAATATCACTGGAACCTTTTTTACATACCCATTTGCATCCAAGATTTATTATAAGTAGGTAGTTAGTTCCTGTTGAGAAAATGTTGGAGTTATTCAGTATAATAAAATCTCCACAATAGAGGAAGACAGACAAAGATAAAATGTCATACTTCCACTAGTATATGAAAAACATGTATTACCTGAATAATTGAGTTTTTAATATGAACAATTATTTTTTCTTGTCCTAATGTTTTTTTTTCTTCGTTAGCATCAACTGAAAAAAAACTGAGCCCCTAGAAATTAAAAGTTAATATCACAGCTGACCTCTAGTAAAGATATAGTTAAGTTTTATCCTTGTAATGTCCACCCAGTGACCATTACAGAATTAACAAGAACTATCTTTAAAAAAAAGATGCACGACGAAGCACAAATATTATATTCTTCTATGAACAGTATTTCACTGAAATAACCTAGACATATTGGTTTTATAGGATTTGATAAGACATGTAAAACCTTGCATCCTACTTAATGTGCAAGGAATCGTTAAGTTTTAGTAACAGCGTCCATCTTGGTCCGAGGACAAGACTGCCAGACAAAAATTTGAAAGGGGATCACCAAAGGATTATTTTAGCAAAGCTTGGATCCAATTGGCCCAGTAGTTTCAGAGGGAAATTTTTTTTAAATTTCATCCCCCCTTTTTCTATTTTTAGCAACTGTGGGCATGTAGGTTGGAGGTCTGGATTGCCAGACTCAAATTTGAAAGGGGATCATCCAAGGACTATTTAAGCAAAGTTTTGTTCTAATTGTTCCAGTAGTTTCAGAGATGAAGATTTTTAAATTTTCATCCCCCCTTTTTGTATTTTTAGTAACAGTGGCCATGTTGGTTGGAGGTCAGGACTGCCGGACACAGTTTGGATGGGGGTCACCCAAGGACCATTCCACCAAAGTTTGATCTTAATTATGTCCCCCATTGGGGAGACATATTGTGTTTGCTCCGTTTCTTATTATTATTCTTCTTTCTTTCTTTCTTCCGCCGAAAGTTTATCCGACACACATTTCTCGGTGACTACTGAACGGAAATCAATGAAACTTCACATGAATGTTAAGCACTATGAGTAGATGTGCAGACTACTTTCGGAATTTTCAAAATGGCTGCCGTGGCCAAAATGCTAAAAAATTGAAAAGCACAAAAATGATCTTAGCAGGTTAAACTTTTTAGGAACAACATCCACATCTAGTGGAACGAGATAAGCCAAAAAATTCGGAATCGGTTCGACAAACTTTGCCACAGTTACCATAGAAACAAAAAAGGGGGGATTAAAATTTTTTTTGGATTCCTTTCATCAAACTTCATGAAACTTTGTAGGAATACCCACCGTAGTGTGTGGCAGCTTTTGGGAGGGGGGGGGGGGTAGTTTAAAAAATTCAAAATGGCAGCAGTTGCCATGGTAACCAAGGTGCAAAAAATGTTAAATTCAAACCGTGCAGCAGATCATTTTGAATCTTGACACAAAAATAGATCATCACTCAAAGTTGTGCTCTTTGTTTTTAAAATTTTCAAAATAGCCACCAATATAAAAATTAAAAAAATCGTTTAAAATTCAAAAACGGACAGATTTCAATGGAAATGAATATTTATAGGGAGTAAGACATGCTGCACCATGTGGCGGCCATTTTGGTTTGCTACGGTGGCCATTTTGAACAAAAAATGGCCGCCAATATACAAAAATCCTCCAATTTGGACGAAATTTGGTTTCCAAGTAGTTTATGATGTTGCGAATTGATATCCATTGTTTGGGAGCCATATTATGATCCTTAAGATCATATCATTTCTTGTTATTATGTCCCTCAAGCAAAGTTTGGGGAGACATTGTGTTTGCTCCATTTCTTATTATTATTCTTCTTCTTTCTTTCTTCCGCCAAAAGTTTGTCCGACACATTTCTCAGCGACTACTGAACGGAAATCAATGAAACTTCACAGGATTGTTAAGAACTATGAGTAGATGTGCAGACTACTTTCGGAATTTCAAAATGCCTGCCGTTGCCATGGAAACCACAAAAAACACTCAAATTAACACAAAGGTGAATAACAACCTTTTGAGGCTTAGAAATTTCAAAATAGCCACCGTTGCCATGGAAATTATTTTTGACTTTACAGCATAAATCATTTTCACTAAAGTTACCAATATCCTATAGTGTATGACAAACATCTTTTGCATTTGATTTCATGCTAATAATATACTGAGTCTTCTAACATCTCCATTACTGGTGTTGTAGATGATGGCAGACCAGAGATGGGTCCGATTACTTTCAATGAAATTGATTAAATTACAATTACTTTGCCAAATGTACAATTAAATTAATGATTACAGCATTTCTGAAAGTAATTGATTAAATTAATGATTACATTGGTAAAGTAATCATGATTACATCTGATTGCAATGAATTTTAAAATAATTCATAATTATTTGAATGATGTTTAACATGTTAGTTAAGTTATTTGCATTTTTATCCCCCCGCGATAGCAGTGAGGGGATATAGTAATAGCGTCCGTCTGTCTCTCTGTCTGTCTGTCTGTCCATCCGTCACACTTTCTTGTTTACGCGATAACTTGAGTAAACATGGATAGATTTGAATAATTTTTTGCATGTGGCTGGTAATTATCATTATCTTGGATGGGTTCTAACATGGAAATATTTGAAGCAAAGGTTTTGTAGGAAAATGTTAGTTTTTGGTTGAAAAATCACCAATTTTGAGAATTGTGTCTTGTTTACGCGATAACTTTAGTAAACATGGATAGATTTGAATAATATTTTGCAAGTAGCTTGTAATTATCATTATCTTGGATGGATTCTTACATGGAAATATTTGAAGCAAGGATTTTGGGGGAAAATCTTAGTTTTTGGTTGAAAAATCACCAATTTTGAGAATTGTGTCTTGTTTATGTGATAACTTTAGTAAACATGGATAGATTTGAATAATCTTTGCATGTGGCTTGTAAGTATGTTATACATTAAGACTGCAAGGCTGCTTTCTATAAATATATAAAACTAAATATTATGCAAGTGCGGGGGGATACGTCACGCATTCATGCGCTAGGCGGTTCTTTTATTCATAAGGACTTAAGGACTTTATTGGATATGTTTTTAAAGTAGAACCTCAAACTTCACCAATTTAATAAATCACATAGATTTATAACATATATAATGTAGCATGTACAATATGACAATTTGTAACTATATGAACCATTGCACTTGATCATCATCAATCGTTGAAATGTTTTAAATTTTAGTCTACATCTGTCAGGACATAATATATTAATATATTATCCATAGACACAATTTGAGATTTATTTCCATTGTAATCAGAATGTAATCAAAAAGTAATCACGATTACAGGGTATTTTGAAAAGTAATTGATTAAATTAAATTACATGTAATCAGATTTTGGGATGATTAATGAATACAATGATTACTTGAAAAAATGTAATCGATTACAGCTGATTAATGATTATAATTACAATTAGCCCATCTCTGTGGCAGGCAATTGAAGCCATTTTTTTCTTGCTTTGCTGACTAGTTTATTGTAGCACATTGTAGGGTAACATAACAAAGAAACCCTACTATAGCAGTGTTGTCAGTAAAATTTTGAATAGGTGGCAAAATGTTCAGAATAGGCGGCAGAAAAATCAGGCGGATGTTTGAGGGCCGTCTAGGACCCCTGACGCTTAAATGGTGTAAAATCCTGCATTCTGAGCATTTCGTGGGGCTAAAATGACTTTATTTCTTGTCCTATTTTTTACTGCATAATCTTCAATTATTGTTGCTAATGTCCATTGAGATTGATTGAGCAAATATTTAGTAGAACAGATTAAAAGGAACTGTACTTAACTAAAGTAGATATTATTTCATAAAAAAAACCTATTTTGTTGATTCAATTCCAGAAAATGTTTCAATAAGCAATACATTTTATTAATAAATTTCACATCCAGATTCACTGTCACTATCATCAGCATGAGTCACTATATTTTTGTCATCAATTGAGCATTTCACAATATTTAGTTATAGCAATGTATCTTTAGTAACCGAAATTATGTACCAGAAAAGACTTTGATATTTGATTTGAAACGTAACGTTTTTATCTTGTTTTAACTTGCATTTGGGTTTATTTGTTTTTTACCCAAATTATTTTTTGGGTTTATTCCTTGTACAAACTGAAACTTGAATTGAATTTCTTTTGTTAACACTTTTATTTATGTTGTGGTTAGTGCATGTTTCAGTCTGATCGGACATTAATAGGTAGAGAGGTTGATCGTAGTCGCGGTAACGTTTTTATTTTATGTCAGAGTGAAAAAAAAGATTTTTCATCTTTTTCATTTCATTAGAAAACCACTTAAAAATTATTATTTCGTGGGGAAAAATATCAGATAAAAGTTTAAAACTAGAACTTTTAAAATTGGTAGTTAAAATAATAAAAATATACCACTACTGAGTGTCCGAAGTGAAGTGGTTTAGAGAAAATGGGACGTCATGTTCAAGATGTTGATTTATGAGACCAACGACAGACCCATTTTCAAAAATAAATCCGCGAGCTATCCCTGGACCAATAATTCATGTACGACTTAGAATTTGCAGAAACTCCTCAATTTTACGAATCCGGGTGATCGTTATTTAAAAAAAGTTCGAAATCGTAACATAAAATATAAACTGTTTACAAAACAGTGTTTTAATTTATAAGGACAAGGTCCTGCTTTTTACACAAAAGATCACCACGGCAGTATTGATCAGAAGCTTGAATGGAAGATGGTATCTGAAGATCATATGCACTCTCTTCTTATCCTTTTGGATCTTTACAAAGGTGTTCTCTTCGCGATCTGCGTACTAAATAAAGTTGTGTATGCCGCGGTTCATAGCGGATGTTCCACTAAATGTTAGGTGCGTGCGCACAATTTTATAAATAGCGACTAAATATATAATAAAGGGGATTTCCAAATTGGAGCTGATATAATAGATTTAATATATTAGATAACGTTGATTAATCCGCCGTCAAAATCCATAATTAATTAATTATATGATGTAATAATTTATATAATATTGGAATATGGATTTTTCTTGTCACATTTTTTTTTACCCATTGAAAAATAGCCGGCAAGAAAAGGACAATAACTGGCGAAAATCGCCGGCTGCCGGCTTTTAACGACATCACTGTATAGACATGATAGAGTCAAAAACTGGGCTCTAATTATTTCTTGCTATGTTCTCACACTATTCTTCATACCACTAGTACTTGCATTGTTAGTTTGGGGGACATTTGTAACCAATATTTGACCAAGTGGTTTCAGAGGAGAAGATTTTTTAGTAATGGTGGACGAACGGATGCAAAGTGATGACAAAAGCTCACATGACCCTTTGGGTCAGGTGAGCTAAAAGGAGGGGGGGTGCATATTATTTCCTATCCATGATAAAATCAAAAAAAAAAATCGTGTCTTCAACAATAACTTCTTAATATGTAATAGATGAAATGGCACATTGCTCAGAATTTAATACCTCCAGTCGCTCAGCTGAAGATTACATATTAAATACAATGTACATAGAAAATAAAACTTTACGACATATAATACTTTGGTTAAAGAGAATATCGCTTAAATTTAAAGTTTAATACAGATATAACATTAAAAGTAATCATATTATCAGTTATACTCTAACTCCCTTTGTATGTGCGGGGTGTAGGACGACGTACGCAACCAATCAGCAAACTACTAAATGACTTGCTTATTACAAGTGCTTTAAATCCGACTTGCTTACAAGTGCTTTAAATCCGTTCTCTGAACTCTTACCAAAGTATTATTCTCCAATCAAAAAGTAAGCTAGAACACTGAATTGTATTGTTATATATTGTCTAGGACATAAGCCCCCGGACAAAAAGCTCCCCAATAATGAATAGTACAGATTATTTATATATTCGGTATCTTTGCATACATTTTGGACTTACTGTACTGCTATTTATGGGAAAACATTATTTTTGAATACCATTTTTCATAATAAGTTATTTTTGGAACTTGAAGATGTCATAAACAATTGAAATATTTGTTTAAGAATTATAATAACCTCAACAAAGAGAGTAAAAAAAAGTTTATTTTTATTTTAAATAAAATCATTTTAGTACAGTCAAACCTGCCCTTGAGGTCACCTCTATTAAGCAGTCACCTGTATTAGAAGGTCACATTGGTCTTTTCCTGTCATTGAAAGTTTCATATGAATTGAACCTCTTTAAACAGGTCACCTGTCTTAAAAGACCACTTTTTCTTTGTCCCGAAGGTGACCTCTTAATACAGGTTTAACTGTATATCAAATAGGATGCAAAAATAATTCACATCTTACTTTTAATAGCTTCAAAGGTTATAAAAGTAATTATCAATTTATCAATAAAAACAATTCCTGATTAACTTTACCTGATTAAATTCAATTTAAACAATTAAACTATGCTCTTTTTATTAACACTTTATAAATGAACATTGTTTTTAATAGGGATGTCCAAATTTCTGGAATTCAATACTCGAAAACTCGGAACAGATACTTGCGAGTACTCGAGTACTCAGAAGACACCTCAACATTCTGAAGAAATTTATGACTCAAGACTATGACTATCATTATTCCGTTGATTATCTGTTGAAAGACAAAATGAATACCAAATTATGTATGATCCGACTACAGATTTGATGACCAAATAGATACAAAATTTTTCTCTGAAATCTTTTGACGATTTGAAGAAAGACTAATACCAAATTGTGCTTTTCAACCAAACATTTGACAAATATACGACTACAGTGCAATATTTAATTGAGAATGAAAATTTAATCTTTTTAAATAAACATTTATTACACAATTAATCATCAAACATACCTACAAAGAAGTGACGGTTGCAATTACATGCATGATTAACAATCAAAGGCAAATATGGCTTAATTGTAAGTTATTGATCCGTAAACAACACAATCACTCTACAAACACCACTATAAATACACCTAATCAGTTGTATTGGTGTTCATTGCAGGGCACTTTAATTTTGTTCTTGTTCAGAAAAATAATCTGATCTACAAATTCGGATGATAGTCTATTTCGAAGTTTTGTTACAATTAGTCCTGCAGATGAAAAAATCCTCTCCAAAGGAACGGATGTTGCCGGTACTGCTAACACACGTTTTGCAATAACTGATAATCGTGGATATTTGGTTTCTCTATCAGCCCACCACTCGAGTGGGGATTTTTCTAAGTCAGACTTGTCGAGCAGATACATGTATGTTTGTTAATTGTAACTCTAGCTCTGTTAATTGTGCATCACAAAGAGCGCATTTGACAGTATTTCCATTTAACGATTGTATAAAATAATTCCATACCACTGATTTTTGTGGAGGCATTTTAACGTACCGATTTTATTTCTAACAACTTAGAACATACGGAAGAAGAAGAAGAACTGTATTCTTATTTGTTCACACTTAAACTTTACTTAGGGAATATTCAAAGAGAAAAATGAAAGGGAAAATGTCTAAAGATTAAAAAGTTAGGCGAGTATTCGAGTACAAAAATTGTACTCGATACTCGGACCTTCCGAGTGATACTCGAGTACTCGTTGACTTCCCTAGTTTTTAAAGATATCTTATTTTTTTGTATAGGATTGTATAGGATTGAGTTTTGATCTTTAATATCACCATCAATATATAAAAAAAAATGTAATAAGATTGTATGATTATTTCATTATGAGGGGCTGCTTTTTGTCAGGGTGCTTTTGTCCTA
>MJUT01002581.1:367213-377354 GCA_002080005.1 Gigantidas platifrons
GCACTTCGAGCGGAAGGTTATTCCAAAGTTTCACCGATGACGGCAAAAACGAATTTTGATAGTAGGAAGTTCTACAGTTTATATTTACAATGTCATTTGTTTGCCTAGTATTGTAATTATGTCTTTCAGCAATCGGTAAAGGAACTAATGAATTTAGATAATCTGGGGCATTTTTGTGAAACATTTCATGAAATTTGTTGAGCTTATGTTTATTTCGTCGAGACTGAAGAGTTTCCCATCCAGTTTCTTCGTACAACAATTGTTTAGATGATAGTTTATTGCCACCGGTAACTATTCGCGCTGCTTCAAGTTGTAGATTTTCTAAGGACTGTTTCAAATATTCGGGAATATTATCCCAAGCTATATCTGCGTATTCCATAATGGGTCTAATAAAAGAAAAATAAATTGTCTGTAAATGAAGCCGTTTTAATTTAAATTTTACTTTGCGAAACATAGATAAACGTTGTGAAACTTTATTCATAATGGTATTAATATGCACATTCCAACTTCCGTCTTCTGAGATTGTTACACCCAGATGCTTGTGTGTATCAACTTCTTTAATTATAACGTTGTTCATATAGACAGGGGGGTGATGGGTTTGTTATTTTTTTTTGAAATTGCCATAATTTTTTCTGGGTTAAATTTTACTAGCCAATTTTTGGACCACTGATGCATTTTTTCAATATCATTATTTAGTTGTTCAGCTGCTTGATACTCATCATTTTGTTTTGTTTTCTGACGTCAAATTTGCTATATATTTAACCAAAATAAAATCGGAAAAATCAACATTTGTGTTTAAATCACCAGAAAACATAAATCACGCAGACAAAAATTACTATCAGATAAACAAATAAAATTCAAAGAATTCTGCGTGTCTTGACATACATTTCATAAAAATCTGCCCAGAGATAGCTTTAACATATTTTGTTTGAAAACATGTGGTTTTATATGAAATATATAGCGTAAAATCGATTGCGTACCCGTGTCGTGTTGACGTTTCGCACGATATTGCGTCGTGCAGCGTAACAAGTTAAATGTGCTTATTTTAACGTTATTTGAAAACACAGCAAGCAAACGTTTCATTTTTGCTTGCAATAGATGATATATTTTTTCTTTGAATTGTAACAAAAATATCTATCTTTTATTTGAATAAATTTCCTTAGTATTCATTTTATTCTTTTTTCGTGTATTTATTTAAACTTTTTCTTGTTTTGTTTGTATGATTTCCAGTGTTTTATTTACTTAGTTATTAATTTGTTTGTCATTTTCATTTTGTTTTATTTTGTTCTGTTCTTTTACGTTTTTATCACCTATTGTTGTATTTAAATTGTGTACTTTTCATTTGTTTTTGTAAGTTTTATTCGGATGTGTAAATACAATTATAGCTTTTATTAATTTGTTAACTTGCTGACGTTATGCAAATGGCAATGACATAAAAAAAAAGTGTGACGTTTTTGCCATATTGGACATTTTCGCTAGACATAGAAAAGTCGGGGAAAAAAACTAATGAACAAGCAAACCTTATACATTCTACATGTATATTTTAGCCAGGTATGGGAACTTTCTTCCATAATATATAGTTTGTTATTTCTCTTTTGTATTTTATTTATAGTGTCTACTCAAATAGCGGCACCTCGTCTAAAAAGTATAAAAAGCGACGTTTGGACATTGTGGCTAGACATAGCAATTTGGTCACTGTCGCAAAAAGGAAAACTCGATTTTAGCATTTTACCTATAAATGTTATCTGTTTTATGCGTACTTTCTTGTAGTAAAATTGCGCGCATTTCGGAGTCGAGTTTATCGAGAAACCAATTTTGGAACTTCAAACTGTTACGTCGGACAGCAAAATATTAGCGTAAGAGTACAACTTTGAACACTGAAATAATTAGAATAAATTATCAGGAACTTAGGAATAACAGCCAGACAGAAGCGCGTTGCTTTAGGCTTTATTTAGATATACGCATATTTGAATCTTGCTTTATAACACTGAAATCCTGGACTTTTTTATCAAGACATTGACACCATTTTTCATTGGACACAATATCGTGCGAAACGTCACTGTAATATGGCCAGGCACTGTACGCTCCCATTATTACCTGGCCTCTCAGTAGGGCCGGTACCAGATACCTTTACCTCCTGATTTTTTAAAGAAATTCATGAAAATTGTTAAATTTTAATAAAAAGTAGGCGAAGTACTGGTACACTTGAAATTACATTACATTGTTCACAGTCTAGGAGCCTGTACGCCTGAAATCTCTTATTGACGTGCTCTTCTGTAAACTGCATTACGGTTTCGGTGGAATTCGACATCTTACACTTTCACGGCAGGTAAGTTTTTCTATGTTTTCATTCAATTCTAATAACCTGTATTCCAAAAACTTGACAGAATGCGTATGATTGATTGATGCAAGGATTGCATCTTTGCTTTCTAATGTATTAGCCGTATAGCGTCATGTTTACCATTTTAACAGGTTCATTTGAACAAGGATAAAATAAAATTGTCCCGTTTGACCCTTTATCCTTGAATAATATTCCCGATACTTGTGTTGGTAATGTCAATAGATATGAACACAGTTTATGCAAAATTGCAATACCTCAGCATTGTTAAATAAATAGACATTTTAAAATACAAATTTAGCACGTCAATCAGGGTACAGACAGTTTCAAAACGCGACGTCAAACAGACATACACAGCTACAGCAAACAGCCGACAGCACATTCATTTTTTCAATCCAATTTTTTGGTAGGAAAAATGATGTTTTCTTTATAGCTTATTTCAAGGATTTATATAGTAGGAATCCTTGCTTATTTGTAAAAAGAAAGCTTCTCACATCCAAAACTATCCATGCAAATACAATCTAAATTGGAAACCATTTAGGCATAAAAAAAAAATGGAATTTTTACCTTTTCTGGTAGTAAAAACAAACGTTTGATACTCCATTCTGAATTTGTCGCGTTATTTTATCCAAAGAAACTTTAGCGTCCGTTAGAGTAATGAATCATGTACATTCTGTAACTTTTTTATACAGATACATTGTATTTGTCGATAATAAATTCCGAAAAACTTGCCTGCCTTGAAAGCGTGAGCAGTCAATTTCCACCGAAACCGTAATGCAGTTTACAGAAGAGCACGTCAATAAGAGATTTCAGGCGTACAGGTTCCTAGACTGTGTTGTTGGGGAATTGATAAAAAAGATGTGACAAATTATGATACATGTAATTTGCCGTTTCCCTCCCCTATCCAATGGTTCCCTGAATACACTTCCTGTTGAATTTGGCTACTTAAGCCGAAAATAATCTGAGATAAAGGTGATCATTATGGTTGACCCATTTATATATGAATAGTTGACAAAAACCTATTGTCTTGTACCTCTCCTTGATCAGTAAAATTTCAGGTGTATCTGATAATCATTAATCGGGCCGTTCTGACTACAGAGTTGTAGGTCGAAAAAAAAAAATCGTAACAAGCCCCTATGACTACGTTCTGACAACATCTTGGTCAGTTCGTGATATCATATCATATGGTCACATGGACACATCATCAACATTTGTCTGGCTATTTACCAATGAAAATGAACAAGTTTTAAAAAAATTAGGTAGCTTTCTTGAAGAATGTTTTTTGCTGCGAGGACACAACTGATAGTATAGATATCATTACTTATTTGTAATATGAATTATTATAGTTATTATACATGTTATATTAAATGTGAATTGATTTATGGTGGTATTTGATAGGCACTGATCTGGCCGTGCAGTCACTGAACATAAATATGTTTTCCTGTTTTTTGTTTGTTTTTTTGTATCTACATGTATCTTTATATATCTCCAATCATTCCAATCATTGTATTAAATTGTTTTCCCCTTGTGGGACCTTAATTGGCAATAAAAAATTCTTATTCTTATTCTTATGGTCTGCCAAAAAAAAGGACCATAAAGAGCTACGTTTCCCTGTGTGGTATGGTCCGCCAAAAAAAATATATCATAAAGAGCTACAGTTTGGGTTCTGTAGCTAGATTATGCCATGCCCATGGTGATTAATACCACTTTCAACAATTTTTCAGTTATATTGTGTTGATCAGTTTATTGGTTGAAGAAACTGGAGTACCCGAAGAAAATCATCAACCTGCCGCAAGTCACTGACAAACTTTATCACATAACGTATCAAGTACACCTCATGTGTAAAATATACATACAGTATCCTGATGTTGCCGGTTCTCGATAGCGTAAGAAACATTTCCCCCGTGTGTCCCTTGGAAACAATAAATTTGTACAAAATTGTTTTTGTTTGTTTGTCAAAACTAGTTCTTTATTTCTACCAAACCTAAAAGTTCTACTCCTAGAAGTTACGAAGAAAACATGATTTTTGTGTATTACCTTATTTCTGACACTTTGTGTATCACGACACCAGTTCTTGATAAGTGTGTAAAATGATGAAAAATCAATTATGGAGGGCATGTTTACTAATAAAAATTATAGGAAAAAAAGAAAAAAAATGTATTTAAAATAATTGCAAACACCAAGATGATTGATTTCAACCATGCATGTAAAATTAAACATGTTTGAAAAAGTGTCCCATTGGGGTTACACAATAGAGAAATGACGTTGATATGAAGATAAAACTGATAAGGTATGACCCGAACGGTGTTCCATGCTTTTTTTCCCTGAACAACGCCACCTGTATATTTGCGGTTTTGTATGACGTATACGTACTTGACCGTCATTGACGGCAAAGTTTTGTTTACATCACAAACGTATATTTTAAGCAATGACCCGGTGAACTTAGAGTTATTTTTGGAATAAGAAAATGTGCATTTATATCTGAGACTATAAAGATTATGTTCATATATACCTTGATACGTAGCACAGCCATTTTGTCCTTCTTGCGAAGCGAGGTGGTGTTCCGTATGTAAAATCCTGGCGAACAGAAGACACGTGCGTTTTCCCGATTTATGTCAAAACTCTCACATGCATAATTATCGAGAACTGGCAACTATCGAGAACAGGTGAATGAATGATACATGTACAATTCTACCATACATTCAGGTACATTACAATTTTTCAGTTATATTGTGTTGGTCAGTTTATTGGTTGAAGAAACTGGAGTACCCGAAGAAAACCATCGACCTGCCGCAAGTCACTGACAAATTTTATCACATAACGTATCAAGTACACCTCATATGTAAAATATACATACAGTACATGTACAATTCTACCATACATTCAGGTACATTACAATTTTTCAGTTGTATTGTGTCGGTCAGTTTATTGGTTGAAGAAACTGGAGTACCCAAAGAAAACCATCGACCTGCCGCAAGTCACTGACAAATTTATCACATAGCGTATCAAGTACACCTCATGTGTAAAATATACATACATGTACAATTCTACCATACATTCAGGTACATTATCATTTTAATATATCCGGTATCTCCCAATGTGACGTGTGCAAATTATGAGTTAAAATAATTTATTTAAGGATTGATCTCAATTTTTTTTTGGTTCATGAAGAAATAAACTCAAAAATGTGGTACACACTGTGTAACCCACGAAGCGGGTTACGCAAGGGTGTGTACCACATTTTTGAGTTTATTTCGAAATGAACCGAACAAAAAATTATGATCAATCCTTATAAATTAATTCCTAATTCATTTTTTTCTTGTCCTAAAAATATTTTGACGGTTAATAATTGCTTAAAAAGATTTAAAATTAAAAATTTTCCCAATTGAGACCCCAACATGTGACTTCCGGTTAAAAATTTTGTTTATGGAAAATAACATAAATTTTTTTATCCAATCAAAATCTCTTAAACACATTAAATTAATTTATTTATTAATACACTTCACCAATAAACATTAATATATTTATTGGGCCAGACTTGTTACTGTGATGTACATTGTTTATTTGCATTCTGGACGAAAAAAGTTGACTACCCACCCCTGGGCATTCAGATACATATTTTGTCATGGACGAAATATGCCAGACCAAGCTCAATGCAAGCACATGTAAGCTGTTGTTCTTAAAAAATTTACCAAATGATCATTATCTTGAAGGTTTTTTGTTAATAAGCATAGTCTGTTTCACAATGTCAATAATTGAAAGTCTTTAACACCTTCATTATATCTAAGAGTTCTATTGAAAAAAAAACCCTCCCAGAGGGTGTGTCGGAGGTAGAATAGGCACCAGGTTTCTCTGTCCTAGAGGCATTAGTCCTCTAAAAGGGGTCAACCCCACAGGAACCCCGGGGTATAGAAATGGGACTGAGAGCTTCTTCGGTTTGAAGGGGCTTCCGTCGGTTGTGCGGGATGTATAAATTGACAACCAACCCGTCCTTCGGATGAGACGTAAATAAAACCGAGGTCCCGTGTTGAGAGATTGCCACCCTCTTCACACGTTAAAGAACCCAGTGTAACAGCTCATGATGAGTGGTCCATAGGAGACCTGTTGCACTGGCAAAATTATCCGTCCCTACCTATCACATTTCCTTTTTTTGAGTCCCGTGGCGTTAAAATTATTCTCGTCCTGAATATAGCTGAAAAATTGCTTGCTGGATGTTAAACATCAATCAATCAATCAATCTATTGAAATAAGATACAGGTGATCTCATGCTCTTTTTTATATTGAAGATTCCATGGTGACTGACAGATGAACATGCTGTTGTTCCTTAAATTTAGAATTTGTATGAGATGGATTGTCTTTCATGTCCACACAGAGTGTACATCCATCATTTCTTGTTAAAGGTTTAGCCATTGAGAAGATGCTAGATAGTTATTACCATTCAATTATGAGTCACATGTCATAAGCAAAGTCTTTTGATGCCACTTTTAATTACTAGTATATAATTTGCAGGTAAATTTTCACAATGCCAAAGATACAGTGGAAACTTTTGGAACTACCATGGCGGTTGAAAAAAACAACTGTGCAGTCCTTTCAATGGCTGCGTTTGTTACGACAAACTTTATTTTATAATCACTTCACATCAACAACAATTGTGGTAGAAACAGCAGCGGAACCTATGTTTTGGACTGTAGATAGATTTGCCAAATACCTTGGACCAGTAAGTCACATTTTGTATTTATATACCGGGTATATATATATATGTAGTTTCAAAGGAACCAGTATCAATAATCATCAACCACATCGGTGACGTAATGGTTAGCATGCTGGCCTTGAATGTGGTAGATCATGGGTCCGAGCCCTGGTCAGGTCAAACCAAAGACTATAAAATTGGTATTTGTTGCTTCTCTGCTAACTGTGCTAAGCACGCAGCATTAAGGAGAAAGCGGAATGATTGGTTGTCTCGGAATCAGGATAATGTGTCCGAGTGGAGTGACATGTCTACCTGCAGACTGTTTTTTCAGTGAACTAGCATTTTTTTGTTGGACTAGAACAAAGCGGACCTCATAATCTCATTGAAAATGAACTTGTTCTTGCCATGATATAGCTGAAAAATTGCTGAATTGGCATTAAACAACAATCACTCACTCACTAAATAATCATTAATTCACATTGCTTAACTTGGGTATTGTTCTCACTGTGTATCCATGTCGGTTATCTGTCATCGGTAAACATTAAATTTTCAATTGTTTCCTCAGATTTTACTGAACTCAATGGAACCAACTTTGCAAACATGCTACATGGATTGTCTTCATGTTTGGGATTTTCATTCCATTCAAACATATCAGATATTGTCAGAAATCCAACATGGTTGTTAGCTATAGGGCCAATTATGGATTTTGAATGACTAAAATAAATATCAAATGTCTTCTTTTTAGAAAAATGTGTTATCAAATGGTTATGTGGTAGGAATGCTCCTTTTATGAATCTCTTCAAAGTGAGCTTTTATTTGTTGCCAAAGACAAAGTTTTTTCAGAGGACCAAATTAAAAATGAATTAAAAGCTTAATTTCAAAACAAGTTTGATTGAATTCAAACTGTGCATGACTGATCGTTGGATTGTGTGTTACATTCCTAATTATTGTCAATTATTATTAAAACTAAGGCTCTCCTCCCTCAGACATACATGTAGGTGACGGGGCTTTCAATATTTTTCAAGTCTACCAGTACTTCACAATTTATAGGCGGTACTTTTTATTAAAATTTGAATAATTTTCATGAATATCTTATACAACACTCTTTAAAATCAAGAGGTACCAAAGACCGTTTGAGGTGGGTTAAAGTACCTGTTACCTCCCTTTATTTAACGGCTTTAGATGACCGTAGCCCACTTTTGGCTATCCTGTTTATGCTATTTGGTTTTCCTGCTACCAAGCACTTTTACATTATTTGGATTTCTAATCCACCATCGTATCTGTTAAAGGTTATCTAGAAACATGTTGTGCATACTAAATTAGATACATTTGTATCTACATTTCTATTATGTTTTTATATGGACTGGACACTCTACAAGATCTGCATACCCACAGTAGTAGTTTAACATTAATTATTCGACCCTATGGGACATACCCACAGTAGTAGTTTAACATTAATTATTCGACCCTATGGGACGGTAGCATCCCAAATTGCCGATTCCCAGTTTGACGATTCCCATATTGCCGAGTCCATTTTGCCGAATCCCATATTGCCGACTTTTGTTAAAAATGACTAAATTTCATAATATTATTTTTTATTTTAAATATTCTGTCGCTACGGGACATACCCACAGNAGTAGTTTAACATTAATTATTCGACCCTATGGGACATACCCACAGTAGTAGTTTAACATTAATTATTCGACCCTATGGGACGGTAGCATCCCAAATTGCCGATTCCCATATTGCCGAGTCCATTTTGCAGAATCCCATATTGCCGACTTTTGTTAAAAATGACTAAATTTCATAATATTATTTGTTATTTTAAATATTCTGTCGCCGGGCCCTATAGATCTGGCTCTTGCATGACCTGAGTAGTGGTTCTAGTAGATCATCTTCCACGGGTGGTGCGTCTGAAGACATGTACTGGTTGTACACTTCTTTCATTGGTATGGTTGGGTTATCTGCTGCTCTCTCGCAGAGATCTGATTTCATCTTAGCTGAAAGTGTGGCTTCCATATCAGGTTCATGGTCATGATAAGTAGATTTAAGTAGCTGTACTTTATCATTTCCAGTAGTGTGGGCACGGCCAGGACAGCTCCTTACAGCACATTTCCAGTACATCAGCTGTGTTTTTGTTGTCTTTTGAATAACGGTAGCCATTGTGTAGAAGGTTGACGCCTCTGCCTTTCTTTACTATGTTAGGAACATCCATGGTGATTTTTTTTAAAGAATGCTTGTGCAGGCAGACAGAAGAACTTTTATACATGATTTCAATTAATCAAATTTGCTTGAAGTTAATTAATTGCCGATCATTTATTAAAATCTATCATAATCACCTATGATAAGCTTGGATATTGTTGGTATAGTACTGGTTCATTGTTAGATTACCGAAATCATCAATCAGCTCTAAATAATTTGCTATTGAACGACAATTTTTGGCATTTATTTTTTCTTTCTTACTTAGTAAAACTCTGAATAAACATTTACTTATTTGTAGTTTATTTCCATTGTAGTTCAATTGTTTGGGTAATGAGTATCGGCATCTCCTATTCATCAATCAGTATGCATTTGATTATGGTTTTTCTAATTAAAACTGCACGAAAAATTACTGCTTTCAATAAAATATGTACACATCACCAATATTTTTTTGAAATAAAAAATGATATAATGAAATTTTGTCATTTTTAACAAAAGTCGGCAATATGGGATTCGGCAAAATGGACACGGCAATATGGGAATTGGCAAACTGGTACTAATTCTATGGGACATATCCACAGTAGTAGTTTAACATTAATTATTTGACCCTATGGTACATACCCACAGTAGTAGTTTAACATTAATTATTCGACCCTATGGGACATACCCACAGTAGTAGTTTAACATTAATTATTTGACCCTATGGGACATACCCACAGTAGTAGTTTAACATTAATTATTCGACCCTATGGGACATACCCACAGTAGTAGTTTAACATTAATTATTCGACCCTATGGGACATACCCACAGTAGTAGTTTAACATTAATTATTCGACCCTATGGGACATACCCACAGTAGTAGTTTAACATTAATTATTTGACCCTATGGGACATACCCACAGTAGTAGTTTAA
>MJUT01002581.1:380829-395706 GCA_002080005.1 Gigantidas platifrons
GATTTTGCTAGTGATCGAAGTGTTATTGATGTTCTTTCATTTGCTTTTCAAACATCAAATGGAAATTGTTTCATTTTATTTATTAACAACACACACACATTTTAATATTTGGTTTGTGATGATCTATGCATTTACATTGTATTAATGTCACTTAATGCTTAGTTAATACACATAAGAATGTTTGTGATTTGACATTACCTTTTATTTAATTTCTTGTTAAAACACTATTTTTGAAAGCATTACTTTTACACAACTCATAAGTTCATAACCATACATTTAGGAAATGTTGTCAAATCTTTCGATAACATGAAAAACAAAAAATACAATGCTGTCATAACAGTTCCAAAATCCAATTATAAAATCATAGAGAGGCAAAAATTGATACCCTTAGCTCACTTTCCTGGCTTGGTACAGGCACTTCAGTAAAAGTGGCTGGGTTAAGCTAGAACATACTCATTAAAAGTATGCTCAACTACATTATCATCCGACACCATTCAATTTAAAACTTATTTACGTATTTCCATTGAAGTGAAATTTAGAGTACCCAGCAAAAATGCAAAACATTTACAGTATGTAGAGTCTCGGGTAGTATTTTAGGTAAAGCCAAAAAGATGATTAAAGGTTCACCTGGATGAAAGGTCAGATTGAGTCATCTCAGAGGTTAATGACGTGTAATGTAAATTAGTGTACCGGTACCTGATGAAGGTTATTCCAGAACGTGTTGTGAACACTTAATTAGATATCTACAGTTGTAACACATGTGATTTATACAAGATTTTCCATTCATGTATGTTTAGTGAAACCTGTCAAAACTGGACAGATCACAGACCAGGATGAAATAAAGGAAAATCACAGACCATTACTTAAGTATGTGTTGCCTTTGTTGACTAAAGTTGCAATTGATGTAAAGCTTGTGTCAAACTGTGTATAAAATGACACTTTATTGCTTAATGGGCAGTAATCTGTGTAAACACTACATTGTCTTAGATCTCTAATGGGCAGTAATATGTGTAAACACTATATTGTCTTAGATCTCTAATGGGCAGTAATCTGTGTAAACACTATATTGTCTTAGATCTCTAATGGGCAGTAATCTGTGTAAACACTATATTGTCTTAGATCTCTAAAGGGCAGTAATCTGTGTAAACACTATATTGTCTTAGATCTCTAATGGGCAGTAATCTGTGTAAACACTATATTGTCTTAGATCTCTAAAGGGCAGTAATCTGTGTAAACACTATATTGTCTTAGATCTCTAATGGGCAGTAATCTGTGTAAACACTATATTGCCTTAGATCTTTAATGGGCAGTAATCTGTGTAAACACTATATTGTCTTAGATCTCTAAGACCAACATACATTGAGAAAAATATGAATGTGGCAAATGAAATGATTGCTTTTATCATCTTCCATTCTATTAACTTGTTAGGTGAATTATTTTTATTATTTTTTTCAGGAAATTCCAGAGACAGTTTCTATATGTAAAAAGTGTATTAGTCCAAAGCCACCTAGAGCTCATCATTGTAGTATATGTAACAAATGTATTTTGAAAATGGACCACCATTGTCGTATCCTTATCTATAAATAGAACTGTCTTTGAAAAATAATGTGGAGAGACTGAACGGTAAAAATTTAGCTAAAGTTTTTTTCTGTCATTTGAATAAAAATGATTCAGAAATGTAGTTCTTAAGTAGCACTATAGATACAAACTCCATTTTATAGGTGCAACATATACAATTGAATACAGTTGAGTCAAAATTTTTCTGAAGTCTCTTTCTCATTTCAGTGCCTGTTAATTTAATTTACTCCTCTTTTCTCAAAATTCAAAGTGTCAAAATTTTGGAACGCTTTTGAGTGTAGAGAGAACTCAAAGAACAACCTGTGAATAGTGTTATTGTAATAGTGTGTTCTTTCCACCAGTGTATTCTTTCCAGAGGACAAGTTACACTAGTGTATAATTTCCAGAGGAATTATTGCACTAGGCTATTTTTTCCATGCTAACCCTAACCGGAAATTCTATACACCGGAATAAAAGTATGCTTACATTATCACTCAATATTTAGCTCACATGGCCTTTTGCCATCACTTGGTGTTCGTCGTATGTTGTAATCTGTCACATTTTAATCTTCTTCTCTGAAACTGCTGAACCAAATTTGGCTGTGATGGTCTTTGGGTGATCCTCTTACAGGGATACTAAAGCTCATTTTGGTATTTTTTTTTTATCTCATGAAAACTTGCAATTGGTTCAATAAATGATATTTATGATAAATTATCCTGGTTTTTATCAATGAATCTTTGTAAAAGTGACATAATTAGTTGATAATTCTTTCATGTCATGCAGTTTTCTCTGGGTTTTTCCATTGATTGAATTTTTTGCTTCCTAGACAAAAATTCATTTCGACCCTTTTAAGTGATATTTTAACGATATTAAGGATTATATGGCTGTGCAAAGTATTTTTGGATTGTTTTTACAATTAAATTGAAAAGAAACAACCTTCGTCAAGAGTTGAAAAAATATATGTCAAAACGAGCTTTAATATCCCTTTAAAAATTGTGTCTGACAGTCCCGTCCACTATTCAAGATGGTGGTCGTTACTCTAAGAATAGAAAATTCTTTAATTTTACATTGCTTCTTTATTACAAGTCCAAAATGAGCTCAGATTATAACTGCAGATACATGGCAATGAGTAGTTTAACATATATTGCGGGGTTTTCTGCGAAATTTTTCTTTCAGGCGATTTATACCGATTATGCAAATTAGGCATATTGTAATAAAAGATGACATTTAAAGCTTCTCCTCTTAAATCGTTGAACCAAATTAAACCAAATTTGGCTGCAATGGTCCTTGGGTTGTCCTCTTTCAAAATTGTGTCTGACAGCCCGTCCTCCATTCAAAATGCCAAGTTCACATGGACATAGATTTGTTTGATAATTTTATTTGTAATGATGCAGATAAGAAATTATTAAAAAATCGTTATGATAGCTGAAGGGTGGCAATAATTTTTGTTCATTATTATCTGTAATTTGAAGATGGTTTGTTATCTCAAGTTCATACATTGTATATTCTATTGGGGTAATGCACAATGCAGAGATGATGTTATGAAAAGATAGAAAGATGAATATTTAGAATGAAAGCTCAATTATACAAAACAAATAAAAAATTGTATTGTTGTAAATGTATTAATTGGAACTTTACCTGAAAATTTAAACAACTTAATCCACAAAGTATTGAAGTTTGGTATTTTGTCATAGAAATATAATGAAATTCATGAAAAACAAATTTCCTCAACAAGATTTCAGCATGGTTAAACAATTGTATTGGGTATTACAATCACAGATATTTCTTTTTATTTATTGTTTATTTATTTATTGGAGCTGTTTATGTTTGTACTCTTGGATATGATGCATTTAAAGAACATTTTTATGGAGAAAAGGTATGTATTTAATATTCTGAAGTTTTAAAAAATAAATTAAAATTGTCAAGAAATTCTACTTGCAGCAAAACAACGTTTTTTTTGTTGTAATCCTTAACAACAACAAAACTGACCTTATTGTACGAAAGAAATTATTTTCTCTGGCATTACAAAGGTGGTCACAAATTGGCTTAGCTTGTATGAAGACATTCTGATATACATGTACTGTTTGTTTAATTTTGTTTAAATGAAGACTGCCTGTTCAAGGGTAGGACCAAAGTTTGTATATACGATATATGTGTTGGTAAATATGTTAAATACATTGATCAGCCATTTCAATAAAGGTTTCATTAAGGCATTGTTGTAAAGATTCAAACTGTAGGACTAAATATATAATATCAGTCGAAATGTACCTAAGAATGCACAGTATTGATTGATTTGATTTGATTTTTGGTGTTTAACGCCACTTTCAACAATATTTCAGCTATATCATGGCGACCAGTTTTAGTGGTGGAGGAAGCCGGAGTACCTGGAGAGAACCACCGACCATGGGCAAGCAACTGGTAAACTTTGTCACTTGCGGTTGCGAGTCGAGTGCACCCTTTTTTTGTAATTTACAAAGCCGGGCGCGAACCCACGCCATATTGGTGATAGGCTTGTATGAGTTGTTAGATCCAGCGACCTAACTCATTGAGCCACCCGGGCCCCCACAGTATTGAATATTTGTCAGGTGAGCATGGACTCTTGTTTCATCTCTTTTTAACTCTCCATTCTTTTCCAATGGTTTTCAAAGCCCTGTCCATCCTCAGTTCTGTATTATTTTTTTGAGTATTGTTAAATTTGTTCTGGTAATTAAGCAGGAATTATATGTCGCTGGAGGTTGAGTAATCACCAATCAATCAATCAGTCTATTGCATTTGGCCATCTTCGTTCTGGACAATCAAACATATACATTAATACTACCGGTACATTTATTTTCCATCATTTATATCTACAAGTTTCTGCTTCTATATATTTTATGATAATTTAGGGATATTATTTTACAGGATTATCCATTTCCAGGTTTTATGTATCCACTCAATATTGCTCATGAATCCTGGTATAAAACAGCTACAGTAAGTTTTTTATGTGTTATTCAGTTGATACAATTCCCATTCTAGTAAATTGCACTACACATGCTTAGTGTTCTTGTAAAATTTGAATTGACCAATCATACAACAAAAAATGTAATACATCATAGACTTATTTTTTTGTCTGGTCAGTACCGTATTCTAAATGAAGAGTCCAAATAATCAAGTGAAGCCTGTCTAAACCAAACCTCATTGGGACCGACTTTTGTGTTCGTTCCTAATAGACAGTTGTTTGGTTTATACAGGTTAAATTAAGAAAGATTTCCTACATTGGGGATTTATTTAAGTTTGGTTTATACAGGATTCTGATTTAGACAGGTTTCACCCATTATTGATAACCCTAACTTCACCAACTTAGATAGATAGAGTGACCATAATATAGTGTAGTTTTAAGTTCAAATGTACTCTGCTCCATTGCTGTAGCCATCTTAGATTTTTATTTCACCAAATAATGTTTTAGTGGACATTCCCAATGGAAAGACATCAAATGTAATATATGTAACTCCATAGCTCTAAGTAGCAATAAGGTTATGGTGTTTAATGCCACTTTCAACATTATTTCAGTAATATGGTTGCAGTCAGGTTTATTGGTGGAGGAAACCAGAGAAAATTAGCAAGTCACTGACATATCACATGATGTTGTATCGAGTACACCTCACCACGAACGGGATTTGAACTCGTAACTTTACTGATTGTATAGGTAGTTGTAAATCCAACTACCATATGATCACGACCACGACAGCCCTCTCAAGTAGCAATAAATTTTTTCTTCTAGGCAGAACCATACAAGCATGATGATAATGACCTAGAAATGGAATTTATAGATAAATATTACCACAATGCTGTTCTGTATGAGTTTATCTTAGCAAGTGGTGTAGCAGTAGCTTTATCTCTTCTCATAGTGTGGCATTTAAGGATGATCAGTTTTAATGAAACTAATATAGAGGTTCACATCAATAAAAAAGAAACTACTAGACTGAAAGCCATGGGAATTGTAAGTATCAAATGTTGGTTTATGGTGTTTAAGGCCTTTTTCAACAATATTTCAATTATATCGTGCCAGTCAGTTTTATTGTTGGAGGATTCCGGAGTACCCGGATAAAACTGCCGACCTGTCACAAGTCACTGACAAACTTTATCACATAATGTTGTATGGAGTACACCTCGCCATGAATGGGGTTCGAACTCACAACTTTAGTGGGGATATGCACAGATTGCACAGGTAGTTGTAAATCAAATGTTCTTAATTTACAAGCAAGAATTTAACATCAATAAAATTGGAAGGCAACATCTGGCGGATATTTTACTTATGATTCCCTCAATTAGAGGATAGAAATTCTGTTATTATTAAACATTTGCAATTTACTTAATTTTTTTAATTTAGAAAGAATTTATATATTGGTAAAGGGAGAAAATATCATATGACACTTTGGTATTAGTTGAAATTACAGCTGATTCTCATTATTTTGAACTCTAGGTCATTTCCTTGGCTAAATAAAATTAAAAAATATGGGTTGATCTGATTAGTTGTTAGAATAGAATAGCACAGAATAAACTTTATTTGAATAAGTAAGTATAGTGCTATTTTAGTGCAGTACAATATATATAGTCAAACCTGCTTTAAAGGGTACCTGACCTCTATATATAACAAATCACTGTCTATAAAGGGCAGCCTCATTTTCCCCATTAATGAAAAGTGTATATAATTTTAACCTGTATATAAAGGGCAACTGTTCATAAAGGGAACATTTTCAGGTTCCATAGTGACAAAGTGACATTTAAAACATTTATGACGTTAGAGAATACCGAAGGGCAATCAAAAAAGGACAATCCAGAGAAACTGGCAACATAGGGTACACAAGACGAAGAAAAACAAAACAAAAACACAACACTATGTGTTGGACACCATTACACGCAAGCAAACACAAATAACGTAAATAAGACATGCACACTCTTACAAACAACTGGAGGTAAAGACAAACAGAACATGTCCTCATCAGTGTCTTCAAAATGTTTAATCATACAAAATTCTCTACTGAGTCAATTTTAAAATGTTAAAGATTTTCTAAAAAGATTTTAAATGACTAGAATATTCTCAACAATAATTTTTTTAAGACTCAATTACTATGCTTTTTTAGCTCACTAAACAGTCAATTAATTATTAAGCTATTGATATCACTTTATGGCCATCATCGTCATTGTCCCTTTTAATCTACTCTGAAACCACTGGACCAATTGAAACCTGGTAGAAATGTTCAATCGATGGTCCTCTACAGAGTTCATGTCATTTATTTCGATTAGCAATCCAAGATGCAAACAAGAGGTCCAAAGGTGCTAAAAAATAATTTGTATATGGAGTGTTTATTTTTCAACCAGTGTTAATGGATCTTTTTTATCCTGCAATGAGCACTCTAGTAAGCAAATAACATGTGTCGAATACAGGTTTGCTGTATTTTGTATAATATACAAATACAGCTTCAAGACACACCACAGGTTATAAATAGAACATACAAATCTACCATCTTGAAAATGTGAAATCCTACATGTCATATTTACAACAATACACACAAAAGCTTACCTTGAAAACTTATTTTAGTTAAATTGTATCAAACTTGAAGCGTACACGAAGCCAAATAACGTCTAATCTTTACGTTTCAAACTGGAAGTCTTCATATGACGTCAATGACGTCATCTTGGTTATGTTCAGTTTGTGAGTGAGCTGCCGGAGTTTATACATAGAAAATTTCCTAAAAAACAGTGTTTAATCCTATAGTAAACGTTTATTTACGATTTAAAATTGCAAGATAAACACAATACATGTGCACTGTCGAAGCATATAGGTAAATATGTGTATTCGGCACGAAACGCGGGAAAAGGCTCGGCAAAGCCTCACCTTTTCCCCCGTTTCTAAGCCTCATACACATATTACCTATATGCTTCGACAGTGCACAAGTATTGTATATTTATGTTCCATTAAAATTCTCTTTATGTTATATACCAACAGTTGTTATATGACTCTTACCATCAAACAAGTGAACACTCAAATTTATCTTTTTTTTATTCTGATTTTGATCAGTTTGAAGATTCCATATGAAATTTCTAGGTAGCATTTTTCAGATTTGACCTAGCACCCAAAAAGTTAAAACTTTATATCAAGTCTCATTTGAAATGTATTGAATTCCTCAGAAAGATTCCGGTCTGAAAAATCAAAACCAGGTTTGTTGTAGCTCTCACTGTTACAAGACAAAAGGATGAATGCCCAAATTTCTAATTTTTATTTCAAGTCTAATTTTAATGGATCTTAAACATACGATCCTATGTGGAAATAAATATTTTTCTCAAAGACTAAACTATCTGTGGGTGAATAACCAGGTGAGTGATACAGGCTCAGGTGAGCCTCCAATTCTGTTTTGTCCTAATCTAAAATATTTAAGTAAAAATGTATTTTTTTCTTCAGAAATTCAAGAATCCCTATCACCATGGAATTATAAATAATTGGAAAATGTTTTTTGGTTTATCAAATGGAAGGTAAGTTTCATTATTATGTATGACTAAGGATTATAATTTTGTTGTTTAATCAAATGTCATGTTCAGCAATAATATGTCAGATATATTGTGGCACAATTTGATTGTCATACATGATTGAAAGTTACCTGACAAGACCTTATACAGGAAGTAGTTTGTGTATCATTAAAAAAAATATCTAAGAAACATCTCATTTTAATTAGTTTGGAAGACAGTATGTATTGGTTTTAACAACTATATTATGTTACTGTGACACTAAATTAAGTTAGAGTGATAAAGTTTGTCAGTGAAGTGTGGCAGGTCGGTGGTTTTCTCTGGGTACTTAGGTTTCCTACACCAATAAAACTTATTGCCACGATATAACTGAAATATTGTTGAAAGTGGCATTAAACACCATAAACCTAAATTAAGTTGGCATATGTATATGTATAATACTAAATCTATAACAGAGAGCCAATGGTCTTAACCTTTATGTACATGTTAGATACTGTCAATGTCTAATTTTTTGTGGGTGCCAATTTTCATGGTTTTCGAAAAAGTACTATTTCGTGGGTTTTTAAATTCATGGATTTCAAATGTTCAACAACAACAAAAAACCATGTGATTTAATTTTTTTCAGGGGAGTTTTAATGAATGAGTGATTGACTTCACTTCCCATCATACATTAAAAAGTTTAAATGTCCACCTGTAAACAAAGACAATTGTATTCAAACAATGGATCAATTGTCAAACTGGTCTCTCAATACCAATTGAAACATAGGGTCATTTATAAGGTGGCCTGCCAAAAAATGGCTGCCATAACATAAATTCAATATTGTTCTGGTGTATAATACAAAATTTTACTTTTTTACTACTACAGCACATAATAATGTTAATTATACCCCCACTCGCAGAGTGGTGGGTATACTGGAATACCCTTGTCCGTCCGTCCATCCCTAAACCTTGTGTACGTAACTAGTCATTTGTCTTTTGTTGGATTTTATTCATATTTGGTATCTTGGTTGGCCATGATCTGAGCATGTGCATATTATACCGATTTCACGGATGGTTGATTTTTGCGAGAGATATAGCCCTTTTCATGTTTGTTTGACCATACATCCATCTGGACATCTTGTGTACGCATCTAGTCATTTCTCTTTTGTCGCATTTTATTCATATTTGGTATCTTGGTTGGCCAGGATCTGAACATGCGCATATTATACCGATTTCACGGATGGTTGATTTTTGCGAGAGTTATAGTCCTTTTCATGTTTGTTTGACCATATGTCCGTCCGCACATCTTGTGTACGCAACTAGTCATTTGTCTTTTGTCGCATTTTATTCATATTTAATATCTTGGTTGGCCATGATCTGAACATGTGCATATTATACTGATTTCACGGATGGTTGATTTTTGCGTGCGTTATAGCCCTTTTCATGTTTGTTTGACCATATGTCCGTCCGCACATCTTGTGTACGCAACTAGTCATTTGTCTTTTGTCGCATTTTATTCATATTTGGTCCTCTTCATTGGCCATGATCTCAGCATGCGCATATTATACTGATTTCACGGATGGTTGATTTTTGCGAGAGTTATAGCCCTTTTCATGTTTGTTTGACCATACGTCCGTCAGCACATCTTGTGTATGCAACTAGTCATTTGTCTTTTGTCGCATTTTATTCATATTTGGTATCTTGGTTGGCCATGATCTGAGCATGCGCATATTATACCGATTTCACGGATGGTTGATTTTTGCGAGAGTTATAGTCCTTTTCATGTTTGTTTGACCATATGTCCGTCCGCACATCTTGTGTACGCAACTAGTCATTTGTCATTTGTCACATTTTATTCATATTTAATATCTTGGTTGGCCATGATCTGAGCATGCGCATATTATACCGATTTCACGGATGGTTGATTTTTGCAAGAGTTATAGCCCTTTTCATGTTTGTTTGACCATACATCATGTATGTCCGTCCCCACATCTTGTGTATGCAGTTATAGCCCTTTCCATGTNACAAATAGTCAGATTGAAACTTACTAGGTTTGGTATGTAAGTGTATCTCATGAATATCTAGGTCAAGTTCGATAATGATGATTTTTCGACAAATCTAACCAGAGTTACTCCCCTTTTTTTACTTCAAAATGGTCCTTGGATGGTCCCCTTTCAGAATTATGAGTGATACAGGCTCCCCTGACCCTCTAGTTTTACAGTAGTTTCAAAATTTAATCTTACGATGTAACCTTGGCGTCGGGGGACCAGTGGCCAAAGGCCTTTTATTCATATTTGGTATCTTCATTGGCCATGATCTCAGCATGCGCATATTATACTGATTTCACGGATGGTTGATTTTTGCGAGAGTTATAGCCCTTTTCATGTTTGTTTGACCATACGTCCGTCCGCACATCTTGTGTACACAACTAGTCATTTGTCTTGTCGCATTTTATTCATATTTGGTATCTTGGTTGGCCATGATCTGAGCATGCACATAATATACCGATTTCACGGATGGTTGATTTTTGCAAGAGTTATAGCACTTTTCATGTTTGTTTGACCATACATCATGTATGTCCGTCCCCACATCTTGTGTATGCAGTTATAGCCCTTTCCATGTGTTTTTTTACCAGTTGTTTTTTGGCACATACAATAAAAAGAGAATGGTTTTATTCAACTTTCTCAAATTTAATATTTTATGTCCTTATTTAAAATGAAGGTAAAGTTTGATGCTGATCGCTATTGTAATATGTTTGGATTCACCTTCTCAAAAGGCTGGTAGGATTCACCTTTTCCAAAGGACAATATGATTGACCTATGTAGAGCGAGTGGGGGTATCACAGCACGACAACGCGTGCAGTTTCATTCAGGTGAAGATTTGGTTTGTAAATACAAATGTATTATTGAACTAATGCTTACAAATACTATCTACCATTTATGTTTATAGAACAATTTGGAGACATATTCTTTTTCCATCAAGACATAAACCAGATGGAAATGGATTGACCTGGCCTAAAATACAGTACAAATATGACAGAAAAAAAGACCTGCTTCAACTTTTATGACATAAACTTAGTGTAAGAAAATGTGATTAACAGTATTTATTAACTCTAAATCCAGAACTAGTTCATGTACTGTACATGTATATTATATTTCTGCGATACTTGGGGGTTCATTAATTTGATTTAATGAATATTATTTTAGTTCAGGGTAAAAGAAGTAGTGCATTCGTTACTTTTAAACAAACTGTTTGTCATTGTTAAAAAATGTTCTTGTTTCTATTTGAACATTTTTTTTCTGATACAAGGTTTACATCCAGCATTCGATAGTGTGAATCAGAATGAACTGTTAACTAAGTCAGCTGCACTATCAAAGCTGCTCAGTTAAATATGTGGGGGCAGGGCATGCTTTCGTTTACAACATTGCCTTGTTGTAGAAGTCTTTCATGAGACAGCCTGACATTGAATATAACAGAAATTTATAATATTGGAAGTCTCTAGAAACCATCTATGTCATTTGTTCTACCTATATTATTGGTGACGGCGAGAGCTACAGATTATTATTCAAGAAGCATTTCCTGCTATCCACCTGAATTATTAACCTTTTGTACGATGTTTTTTATATTATAATTTTACACAGAACTGCGATACAATGCATTTACTTTGATTTATTTTGTAATAAAGTATTTTTTCATATTCATTAATTTTATATATTCTTCATCCAAGGTTGTAACTATACATCATTTTTAATTTTCTATTTCTAGTGTAATATCTTATCATACATGTTTTATTTTGTCATTTCTGAAATTATTAAATTTGTTACTAACACTAATAAATCTTCTAGTAATTGTCTAATTTATGAAACTACATTGGTGGTTTAATGGTTGGCATGATGTCCTCAAGCGCAGTATATTGTGGGGTCGAGTCCTGGTAGGGTGAGATCAAAGACTATAAAATTGGTATTTGTTGCTTAGCAACATCACTGTGTAGCATCACCACCGGATATAGGTACCCTCACTGTACGGCGAATAGATATTGTTTTTAAAAACAATGTACGGCATACACATTGAAAAGAAAAAAGTATCTATTCCCCGTACAGTAAACAACTATTCGCCGTACAATTTATCCACTTTATTTACATGAATTTCTCTGTGAACACAATAATTTATTTCGAAATAAAGTGTTGTTAAAGCTTAAATATGATAAAACTTTGTTCTACAAAAACGTCAAATGAATAGTTGAAGGATAAATGTATTTTTTACAACTTTGAACTGGTCACATGCTTCTTTGAACAGGTACCACCCGGTCCGATTCTGACGATTTGAAGAGATAGAAAGCCAATTACGGATCATATTCAGCCTTAAATAGTAGCTACATTATTAGAAATCAATATCACAAAACTTTACTCGTCAGCAAAACGTAGAATATAATGAAAATAAGAGGAATTTGTCCTTACCTGACTTCACGTTTGTTTTTCCACCTGCTTCGAGGGTACCTATATCCGGTGGTGATGCTACACAGTGAACATATTAATCCAACAATCATTACAATTTATAACATTGGCATAAAGATTATTTTTAGCTCATATGACCCAAAATGTCAGGTGAGCAATAGCCATCAGTTGTCATGTTTTGCCCGTCACCTCTAAACCTTTGTCTGTGACTAACATTTCAGCAGTTTTCTCCAGGTATTCCAGTCACCTCCATTAATAAAACTGATTTCCAAACTATAACTGAAATATTCATAACCTACACGACATATTGCATGGTGAGCTACAGGTGAACTATTTTAGCAAAGTTCCCATTTCATCACAAACCTCTGAATCTAACACACTAGGTATTAGATTAGCGATGGTTGCAAGAACTCGACCTACAGACCTATCCAGCATGACCACGGGTGGCAGATAGAGGTTGCTCTCTCTATTGGGGGAATGATTGTTGTTGAGAAATCCTGACCTTGGCACTTAGTCGGTGTCATACTTCAAGAGTACCATGATCTCTACATTTTAAGACCTCTTTTATAGATTTTGAAAGAGCGGACACATTATATCCACAACAGAATGCTAAATTTTTCGTCCCTACCCAGCTCTCCATACTCTTCTAGTGCCAGTCAATCGTTAATGTACCATTCTTTCTTCATTTTTGAATGGCTCAATGAGTTAGGTAGTTGGATTACCTAACAACTCATACAAGCCTATCACCAATATGGCGTGGGTTCAAGCCTGGCTTTGTAACTTACAAAAAGGGTGCACTCGACTCGCAGCTGCAAGTGATAAAGTTTATCAGTTGCTTGCACATGGTTGGTGGTTCTCTACGGGTACTCCGGCTTCTTCCACCACTAAAACTGGTCGCCATGATATAGCTGAAATATTGCTGAAAGTAGCGTTAAACACAATAAATCAAATCCTTCATTATGCCCCCGCGACTATTGGTCGGGCGGCATATTGTTTTACCCCTGTCCGTCCGTCCGTTCGTCACACTATAGTATGCATAGTTTGTCCCTCTAACTCCTCTTACAGTTTTAATATTTTGTAGGATATTTATACACATAATGGAGGTGTGCATGTGCACAGGATTTTGATTTTCATCAAATATTCTCAAAATGACAGGTAGTTGGACTTAGTCATTTTGTTCGTCCGTCCGGATATAAATACATGGTTTGTCCAGCTATCTCCTCCTACAGTTTTGGAGCTACAGCTTTAATATTTTGTAGGATGTTTATACGCATCATGGAGGTGTGCATGTCCAGATGATTTTGATTTTCATCAAATATTCTCAAAATGACAGGTAGTTGGGACTTTTCATTTATGCCCCCATATAGGATATATGGTTTGTCCAGCTAACTCCTCCTACAGTTTTTGAGCTAGACCTTTTATATTTTGTAGACAGTTAGTACTTACACTAAAGGTGTGCATATTTTATGGATTTTGACTTTTCAACAATTTTTTACAAAATTATGGATGCATGAACTTGGACAGATTTTGCTAAATCCATATAGGACATATGGATTGTCTGGCTAACTCCTACAGTTTTTGAGCTAGACCTTTTATATTTTGTAGACAGTTAGTACCAACACTGAAGGTGTGCATATTATATGGATTTTGATTTTCAACAATTTTTTACAAAATTATGCTTATATGAACTTAGCCACTGAAACCTGTTAACGTGTAAACAACGCTCCTTATACTTGCGGCTTCTTCCGCCACGATATGGCTGAAATACTGCTGAAAATGGCATTAAACCCCATTCAATCAATCAATCAATCAATCGAACATCACACTGTTAGGTACAGATTCATTTATTTCAGTCATTTCTGCTTGATGCTGAATAAGCAAAACATTGATTTACCCTTTTGCAATTATAACCGCGGGGGCATTGTATGTGTCTTACAGACACAAACCCCTTTTAAAGTCTATACAGAAGTTTTCTACATCATACCCGATGAATAATATACCATTCCTTCAAATTAAGTTATATTGAAAATCCATTTTGGCTCTTCAAGACGTTTTCTTGGCATTATACCCCTACACCAGTGTTTCAGCGAGCGCTCGTCATTTTCGTAATTTACGAATGCATTTTAATATTGACGATTATTTTTCAAAGCAATTCGCCACTTAAATGTTTGTAAAAATCCATTTTTCTTCTTCATTTGCTGATTAAAACTAATTAGTCACTACAATGACAATTTTATGACATGTCACAAGCCAATCAACGGATTATAGACTTTTTGTTTCGATTGCGTAATCTTCGATCTCACCTGGCTTGATTTACCTGGTTAAAGATAATGATCCCGACAAAGTACACATTCCTCAGAACCAAGCCAAAAGTTAAGGTAGT
>MJUT01002581.1:409493-427298 GCA_002080005.1 Gigantidas platifrons
TACGTATATTGTTTGCTTCTTTTAAAAATTTGCAAATTTGTTTTGTTTTGAATAGATCCTTAGGGTCAAGAATCTCTCTGATAAGATCATCGTCAGTACTAGTACTTTGGAACAATGTATTGTAACTATTTCTGATATTCTGTTATTTAGGGCAATGTAATATAAAATGTTTTTCATCTTCAACCGATGAGGGACAAAATTTACAAAGACGTTGCTCGCAATGAGTGCTATTGTAACGACCTGTTTCTATATTAAGACTATGTGCACTTATAGGGATGTTTGCCGTGATGTCACAGGCTTGAGAATTTACCTGTGTGGTTGACAGGAAATCAAAAATTTCTATTGTCTTTCAATGAAGACTCAACTTTAAATTGTCATTATTATTTTGTTATTTACGATAATTTAATAATTCTTTCAGAAATGAAAATTATATAGCAATAATTAATTCACATCGAAGGTTTGATAAAAAATATTCAGAATAAAAAGATTGGAAATTCTATCTTGTTTTATTTAGTTTTAAAGCGTAAAAATGCATTATTTCATATTAGAATTATGAATTTATCATATCAAAATTGAAAAATGTAAACTGACAGAAACAATACGAATTTTCTTAAGTCTCTAAAACAATTAACAGAACAAACATTGGTTTGGAAATAAAAAAGTTATAAAAGTTTAAAAATTGCTTATTTTCATGTCAATTACTTTATTGTTTTACAGCCAACCAATTATTTGTTTAATGACATGCAAATTAGTGAATATGACATCACTAATGTGATTGGCGAACATTCCTATTCTTATTTTTGTAAGGAAAGATCTGTGTTAGGGATTTTTTTTACATGTTGCAATACTTTTGGCAGAATACTGTATCCCACGTGCATCATTTATACCTGAAAAGAAGCTTCCAGTTCATCAATCAAATGATTTTTCACTTTCACATTTTCCTGATTCATTTTTATTTATGGGATCTGTTATCAGTATGGAACGTTTGATATCCATATGCTCATTCAACGATTTTATAAAAGGTACCAGTAATTCTAAATACAAATCTAATGTGGGTTTCTCCGAATGTTTTCTTTCTAGTGACAATGTTACACACTCTTTATGATTTAATTTTTAAATAGCAAACCAATTATATCAACTTTATTAATTTAAATAAAGTATCAGTCTAATCTCTAATCTTAAGGCATATATTCACAAGTTTAATAATTATTAGGGAAAAAATCCGGAATATTTGTTTGTCCGGAAACTTTCTAAAAATACACACGACTTCATAACACCTGACAGGATGTGAAAATGACAAAATTGTGATGTTAATCTCAAAATATTATTAATTTTAAACGTCTTTTACCATGCCTGGGTCAAGTAATGGACGTTCTAGTGGGTCTAGACATAGTCGGTCGTCCAGAAGTAGGTCAAGAAGTCGTCATCGTGAAAGAAGACATCATTCCCATAGGCGTGATAGGAGCAGACATAAACCAAAAGAAAGAAATTTAGCAGCTGCTTTTTGTAGTATGATCTCGATTGTCATCATGTCAACTTCTTTAGCAGAACCAAACTGGATATCATTGCATGGTGGCGGGTGTGTTGTCAATGGTGTTGCGCTTGACCATTTAGGAGCTATTCAATTTTTCTATCCTGGAAAATTCTTGGAACAAATTGTCCCTGAACCTAACAACAAACATGATGACATTGTTTATAAATTTGGGCCGAATGAGATGGATAGTATGTATTTATAATATCTTTTTTGGGCATACTTGCACCGTTATCCCACCATATACAAATACAATGTACCTATATCTTCCTCGCTTGTATTCAAGAGGATTGTGCGTTGTAGTGGATAATAGGTCCTTTATTTTCTCAGCTTGACTATCCTGGTGTTGCCGGTTCTCGATAGCGTAAGAAACATTTCCCCCGTGTGTCCCTTAGAAACAATAAATTTTTACAACATTGTTTTTGTTTGTTTGTCAAAACTAGTTCTTTATTTCTATCAAACCTAAAATTTCTACACCAGTTCTCGATAAGTGTGTAAAATGATGAAAAATCAATTATGGAGGGCATGTTTACTAATAAAAATTATAGGAAAAAAAGAAAAAAAATGTATTTAAGATATTTGCAAACACCAAGATGACTGATTTCAACCAGGAAGCAGGACAACTCACCCCACTGCCAACTCGCCCCACCTCTCGTACTAACTCGCCCCACTTTCGAGACAAGTCGCCCCACTATAATAATAATGAGAAACAATGCAAGTAAATGAAGCAATGATTAATTACAGTAGATCTTTGTGCATTTAACACCGTTCTTCATTCTACGTCACTGTACGCTTAATTGCTAACGATTTTTCTGTCCTGTCTGCACAATTGTGTATTCCTGCAAGTTTCGAAGTTGTTATCTGTTGTTCTAAAATTTCATACTTTTTACAGTTTACGCATCTTTAAATGTAAAACATGTAGTAAGGTTACGACCTTTTGCTGGCAAAAAAGATTATGAAAAATAAACAGAAATGGCAAAATTGAAGGGTCTATATGAAAATCGTGCTGTATTCGAGTGTAACACCACTTTCTGAGGGTAAGATGGTTATGAATGTATAGAAAAATGATTGGTGAAGCGATATATATAAGGGTTTTGGATAGAAAATAAAATCGGATAGCCACGAAACGTGGAAATGTGCTGACTCAGAGTTGGAGCGGCAAATCCGCTGTTTTCATTATGGAGAGCGCTCTGACGGTCCCACGGCAACAGCAAGTCGAAAAAAAAAGCCGTCGGACGACAGAGGAATCTCAGACTATAACTACGTTTGAAGATGATTCAGACTGCTATCAAAAGGCGGGAATGGTCGCACGTGACGTACCTGGCACACTAACTACGCTATGCACGCCCTTCGTGTCAACATGTAACAGTCTATGACCTAACACGACTCAAGTTCATCCGATCCCTGTTATTAAGCCGCAAATAGCTTGATTGCAGGATAAACATGAAAATTTGTTCACCCGATGAAAAGCATATGATTTTCTAGGGTGAACAAATCTGCATATGTCCGGACATTACCATACTATAAATGTTTTATTATTCTGAATCAACAGAGGACAGAGAAAAAAACGTTCTTCATCCAAATCAACTTCGCCAATGCTGTTCATCTGATGACGTCACAGACATAATATTGTTTTAAACATACGCATTACTCTAGATCTCGGGACTCGTCTTATTATGACTTATATTGCACCGGTACAGGCGAGAATTAATTCCTACTGCATGAAACACGATATTCGTATCAATTATGTAGTTGTATTTAGACAATCATTGCAGTCAATGATAGAGGAAGATAACTCTGTAAACGGGAGAAAACTCATTTAATTTGCTCCAAAAACTGTGAATAAGATACAAATGTATTTGAATCACATATCATCTAAGATTACTGAATATCTGGTAAATGTAGTTCCTTACAAGTCCTCCAATGCAGGCAACACATAAACTATCTTAATTTTCTGTAAAGCTAAATTTGTAAAGGGTTAGACTAGAAACGTTCTCGATCAACTTTAACAAAAAACAATTAAGCGGACAGATGAGTTTTAAAATTCAGCAATTAATGATAACGTGCAGTAGCAATTAGGTGTACAGTGACGTACAATGAAGAACGATGTTAAATGCATCCGTCGTAAGGAAAATGAGTGCGTTTACGGTCATAATTTCCTTCCATTGAAAACGTCGATGTCTATTTCATCAGATAGTGAGAACATATTTGACATAATTTAAGAATAAGTGGAGAAAATTAGATTTTTACCCCCTTTCTTCGAGCGAAAACATACCATCCACCGATGTTTTTAAAACGACGATTTCCAGTTTCAGTGTTCAAATAGGGCACTGTTATTTGATCAGAAATATAAATGACATACCTTTGCAATATTTTTCTATTTTTGTTGCTTCATTTGATCCACTTTCAAAGAATAAATCACGGATAATCATCCAAAAATGTCGAAATTTCTGCAAGCAACTAACCTTACCTGGTCGGACAGTACTGCAACTTCCGTTTTTTAAAACTGTCCAGTTATACACTGTGATGAATATCAAAGTTACACAAACAAAACATCGTTCAGCATAAAATATACATAATTTATTCCACAATATTCGGGTGTAAGCAGAGTTGACAATTGGGGCGAGTTGGCAAACAGATATTTACTTATAGTGTGTAAACATTCAAAACTTACAAATGAACATTGAAAGGTAAAAAGAGTTGACCAAATAAAAGTGGGGCGAGTTGGTACGAGATGTGGGGCGAGTTGGTACGAGAGGTGGGGCGAGTTGGCAAAAAGGTGGGGCGAGTTGTCTGGCATTCTTCAACCATACATGTAAAATTAAACATGTTTGAAAAAGTGTCCCATTGGGGCTACAAAATAGAGAAATAACGTTGATATGAAGATAAAACTGATAAGGTATGACCCGAACGGTGTTCCACGCTTTTTTTTCCTGAACAGCACCACCTGTATATTTGCGGTTTTGTATGACGTATACGTACTTGACCTTCATTGACGGCAAAGTTTTGTTTACATCACAAACGTATATTTTAAGCAATGACCCGGTGAACTTATTGTTATTTTTGGAATAAGAAACTGTGCATATATATCTAAGACTATAAAGATTATGTTCATATATACCTTGATACGTAGCACAGCCATTTTTTCCTTCTTGTGAAGAGAGGTGGTGTTTCGTAGGTAAGACACGTGCGTTTTCCCGATTTATGTCAAAACTCTGACGCGCATAATTATCGAGAACAGGTGAATGAACGATATATATATAGGGGCATATTATCCACTACAACGCACACTTGCCCAATCCTCTTGAATACAAGCGAGGAAGATATAGGTATTTACTATTTGTATATGGTGGGATAGCGGTGCGATTATGCCTTTTTTTGTATGAAACTAAAATTAAGAGATTCTTAATGTACAATAATTATATGTACTGTAATTGTATAGTCGATTTCAAGATACATTGTACTTGTATCGGGTTACACTAATGACCTGAAAATTGACCTGAAAGGATATGATCATCTATATCTTTTTTACTACTCTATATTACTCTATTTTTTTCAACTGGTTGGGCGTGGCTTAACACAGGTTGACTGATTACAGGAAATTCCATGTATTTAGGAGGGTCAGGAGAAAATTTTGGTTATACTCGATAACCTGGGTTGGTATTGTGACGTCACCAATGTGTTCATCCGCCAACGACAAATTCAAATAATCACATGAAATAATCGTAATTAAAATCGAGGAATATCTCAAACTGACAACTATTTGAATCAGTTCTGTCCAGTAATAAAAAAAAATATTGCCAACTATAGTGTTTCTTTCCATTTTCATGTCATGCAATCGTGCTATTCGGACTCCTTCAGGTCAATATATCTCCACTAATACACAATTTTTAAAGAAATTTTTGTAAAGTATATACTCATATCTCAAATTGACCAAAATTTGAATCGATTCTATCGAGTAGTAAAAAAGATATAGATGATCCTATCCTTTCAGGTTATTAGTGTTACCCACTTGTATCCTATATAGTTGCCGTGCATGTTGATAGAGTTCTGTTTGCAAGTTCCCATGTAAAATAAATGTAGTAAAAAAAATGAATGTAGTCTAGTAGTTTTCTTTTTGTTTACATGCAATTACTATTAACTATAATCAGCAATATATAAACTCATACTGGATTACTTTTGTGGAATGGTCTAGGCATTTCAAAATCTGAGCCATACAGTATAGTTGTAGAAATATAATGATAATTCATTGTGATAGCTGTATCACTCATCTTGGTGAAATGGATATATTGTACATGCACCTTTTTATGTTCTTTTTAATACATTTGTATCCCTTTAAAATTCTGTTTGAATTCCAAAGGTTTGGTCTAGGTTTATGGTGTTTAATGCCACTTTCAACAATATTTCAGTTTTATCAGTGGAGGAACTCGGAGAAAACCACTGACCTGTCGCAAGTCACTGACAACCTTTATCACATAATGTTGTATCGAGTACACCTCACCATGAATGGGGGTTGAACTCATAACTTTAGTGGTGATAGGCACTGATTGCACATGTAATTGTAAATCCAACTATCATACGGTTACGATCACAACAGCCCCTTGGATTTAGAGAGTTACTTGCTATCACCCAAAATGCAGAAGAAAGTCAGTAAATAGATTAAGCAAAGTGCAAGATATACAGTATCAGTATTACTTAGAAGAGTGATTTATTATGACTCAGTATTACTTAGAAGAGTGATTTATTATGACTCAGTATTACTTAGAAGAGTGATTTATTATGACTCAGTATTACTTAGAAGAGTGATTTATTATGACTCAGTATTACTTAGAAGAGTGATTTATTATGACTCAGTATTACTTAGAAGAGTGATTTATTATGACTCAGTATTACTTAGAAGAGTGATTTATTATGACTGGATTCCATTTTAAGAACAATTATTATACCAAAGATAGACTTTCATTTTTGAAACATGCACAAACAATATAATTATTGTGTGACCGAGTGATTCTTGTTTAATGCCAAGAGCGCAATTTTTAAGCTGTTCATTGGCAAGATCAGGTTATTTTTTATGAGAATATAATGATGCCTGCTTTGTACATATGTTAGGCCAACACGACAGGCTAAAACAACAGTTGGACCATATAAAAATTGTAGTGATAATTACCAACTTCAAATGTTTTATTATTATTTTTTTATTTCAGAAATGAATAATTGTGTGACTAACAAAGCTGTGATATTGCTAAAGACTATCATTGGATTTGTTTTTATTGCTATGTGTTGTACACTTTTTGCCTTTACCTTGGATCTGATTGGACCACAGTATAGGGCTTTAAAGATATTAAGAAGGAATGCAATATTTAATATTGTATCAGGTGAGTTTGTACAATACAGAACTTTTTACTTTTAAACAGAGACCTTAATTATAAATACTGTCTGGTTTGTTTTATATGTTCATGGAAGAAAAAAAAAGGGGTAACAATTTTAACCCTGTAAGTACACAATATATTATTCACATATTGCATTGTTTTGTGTTGGGAAATTCAAAATAGGGAAGTGTATTACACATTAGTGCTTACTTGTACAACCAGTTATGATAGTCAGAACATTTGTTTTAAGAATTACTTTTTTGATAAGCATGAGGTGTCTAGAGGAAAATAGAAATTGCTTTGAAGATGTATGTTTCTTCAACATTAGAGAAGCAGGTGGCATTGATGCAGAAAAAAATTGAAAACTAAGTTTACATCCATCAGATCATTTTATTTTTATTTGTCAAACAGACATACACTACTTTCAGTAAAGGTTTATGGTATTTAATGCCACTTTCAACAATATTTTACTTATATTGTGGCAGTCAGTTTTATTGGTTGACGAAACCACCGACCTATCGCAAGTCACTGACAAACTTTATCACATAATGTTGTATCAAGTATGCGTTGCCATGAACGGGGTTCAAATTCACAACTTTAGTAGTGATAGGCACTGATTGCACAGGTAGTAAATCCAACTATCATACAATCATGACCACGACAGCATTTCATTTTATTTCAACATGACTGCAGTTGAAAAGAGTAAGATTAAAGTTTTTAATTTTATTTTAATATGCCTGATGACTGTAGTTCAAAAATAAGATTCACTTATTTGTGAAGATAATAGAATAGATGTTTTATTTATATTTTCAGTGATATTTTGTGTGATTATCAATTTATTTTGTTACTGGTTGACTGTTGAAGTATATCGTTTACAAAAAGATACAAAACTCCACATTGGCAGTAAAGTGAAAGTGACTTTTGATGTTAGTTTCTATTTGGTAGCTGCTGCTGGTGGTGTCGGTGTTATAGCTACAGCCATGAACTGTTTGAGAAGATATCCTACCCATGATCAACAGGCAGAATCTCTTTTGGATGAGTATGATGGTATGGAGGGGGCGTTTCCAGGTCTACCACCACCAGACATACCTGTGGGGCAGAGTTCACCTATGAGCAATTTACCACCTCCTGCTTACACACCATAAAGAATCATTTATTTATTTATTTATTTATTCAATGCTTGTCTTAATGCTTAAATTATTTTGTTCTTTACAAGCAACACACAACCCTGTTAAGCATAATGTTGGTTTTTTGTGTGTTGCCCGCTTAGCATAACCAACATATAGGGATTACTTGTCAGTGACTGCAGCGCTGGATTATCTATTAGGGCCTACGAAAATGAAGAATTATCTGAAAAGAAGCAGTTTGTCTGGTGCACTTCATTTAAAAATAACAAAATATTGCCTTGGGTCTATGAAGGCCCTACTCTGGCCCTGTATGTCTGTCACCACACTATTGTAAATCTCTAACTGTATCTTCTTACCACAATTATGAACTTTAGCAAAACATTATTATGTTCTATTATATATTGATGTGAATCTTTTTTTTTTTCTCTATCCTTGAAATTGATTTTCTTAATTTTCATCTTTCCCATCAGAGTTAATGCTCCTTTTTTTCAACTTGTAAGTGCCAGCGTGGGACAGATGACACATGTCTTACAAAATAGACCTATAACTGTTATGTTGTTCTTAGCTTTAATGATAATGAAATTAAATGAATTCAGTAAAATAAAATCTTAATACATACCAGTATATTAAGATGAAGTTTCTAATAATTTTTGCAAGACCAATATCCTTTACAAAGCAAATTATTTGTTTACAAATGTTTATGAAGACATAAGAAGTCACAAGATGAATATATTTCTTTTTGAAATTGACATTCATCAAAATATGTTATCAGTAGTAAATATTCATATGTCCATTTTCAGCTGGAGAAAAAACTAAAAGTAAAACTGTGATAAAATTGTGATTTAACAAATTAAATATAGACAGATAGTGTAACTCTATATAGTATACATCTTCCATTGTAAATAATACATTTTAATTTGAAATGTTTTTCATATTAAGGTCTACATTATTTTGTATTTGTATGTAGGAATGCCATATTTTGATATATGAAAATATATTATCAATGATTTGTATATTATTTTCCTTTGATCTTTACATGTGATAATATCTATTATCAATTCTAACATGACGTCCTTCTTTTGCTTTGTTAACAAATGAGCGTTTTATTGATTGGGCATAATCTCATTAGCACATGCGCCGGTGCACACATTTAATAAAACAATTAAATAAAATTATTTACATTGTTGTTAATGTTTTAATGACATCTATATTCACGGAAAATAATCCAAAATTGATAATATGCGACGTGCAATTAAAACATGCAAACACAATATTATTGTTACGGATGCTCCATCAATACAACTGACTCCCGTCATAAATGTATATGTGACTGACTATCCCGTCGTAAAAGTACAGGTTGATGAATTATCGTCTGCTCGAATTGGCAGCATAAATTGTGTGCGACATTGTCTGCAAACATAAATATAAATTACCGTCTTCCAATCAAAATATACTACCATATTTGTACTGTTAGTCATATCAGATTCGAAATAATTCATGGAAGTCAGAATGTGTTTTGAGTTTTATCATGGGTTGGCGGATATTAGTAAATTTTATAAAATAGTAATATTCGCCAACCCATGTTAAAACTCCAAATGCATTCTGGCTTCATAAATAATATCACTGTTTTCTCATGTGATATTATTAATGACGTCACCTTACCAAATCCTAGATGAACATAATATTGTTAATATGTTTTGCTCTAATTAAATATACTTCCCATCGCATCTCACATCTCAGGCTTAGCTTTCAATGCGATATTGCACTGAAAAATTCATTCTTGCAGTGAGTATAAATAGTATACATGTATATATATCACAATGTTTTAAGAAGATAGCATGGAATTTAAAGATAAAGTTGATATGTACCTGTATCTATTAAATTTTAAATGAAATGGAGAAACTCATCTCACTGTTTAAACTACTTATCATTTAATTTTTAGGGGCTGTGGTGGCCGTGATCGTATGGTAGTTGGATTTACAACTACCTATGCAATCAGTACATATCACCACTAACGTTGTGAGTTTGAATCCCGCTCAGGCGAGGGTGTACTCGATACAACATTAAGTGATAAAGTTTGTCAGTGACTTGCGACAGGTTGGTGGTTTTTTCCGGGTACTCTGGTTTCCTCCACCAATAAAACTGACGGCAACGATATAACTGAAATATTATTGAAAGTGGCATTAAACACCATAACCCTAACCCATTACTATTTTTTTGCTAGGCTTCCTGAAATTGAATGATTTTGTGCATGTAATTTCTATTTATGTATAAAAGATGGTAAAAACAAGGTCAAATGTGCAGGTGTAAGACAATAGTGTCTGTATTTGTAATGAAAAACCTTACACAGACCGAATGAAGTCATCGCTGTGCTTTATTCCATCCTCAGACTTTATCATAGGAAACAGTTGTAAGGGCGGACACTATTTAATGTTACACAGGGTCATTATAATCATACACATAAAATTCATATTAATGGAATTATGTGTAAGTTCTTAAGAAAAAGTTTAATATAGCATGGTAGTTTAAAATAGAACCTTTGTATATTTATAAGTACCGGTATTAAAATTGATTAAGTACAATAAAGATAATTGTGGAGAATTATTTTTTTTTATAATAAAATAAGAAATGCCTTTTTTATTCATTTAAATTTTGCTTAATTATTTTTCTTATGTATAAGTAAATATTAAGATTTGACGCCATCTTGGAGATGTATAGGTGAAATGTAGCATTACATAACAGCTGATTTTGTTTGTATATTTAGTTTTTTTTCCTTTTTATTTTTAAATCAACAAAAATATTGAATTCACATGACATGTTAAAAAATAATAGTAAAGCATTTCCATTACTCTCTGGAATTTATAAAATTATATCAGTAGCACACTTTATGAATATTTGTTATGCAAATATTGTTTGATATGCTTTAGAATATTTTTTGTTATGTTTGGTTGTTTATCATATAATATTTTGAATTGTTTTATTTACACTGTACATGTACAAAATCAAAGTTTATAAAAACTTCATATATTAAAATGAAAAAACAAAATTTCTTTTTATTAGCTCTCCAAAGGCAAAGTGAGCTTTTGCCCTTGATCATCTTCTGTTAACTTTTCATATTTTAATCTTCTCCTCTGAAACTGCTGAGCCAAATGAACCAACACATGGAAGGTCCTCTATAAAGATTGCTCATTTCATCCCGATTCGTTTACAAACATGGCCTCCATAGGCAATTCTTGTTTCTGGTTGGTCAATTTCTAAAAAATCTTCTCTGAAACCGCTGAGCCAAATGAACCGAAACTTGGAAGGAAGCATCTATGGAAGGTCCTCTATAAAGATTGCTCATTTCGTCCCTATCTGTTAATAAATTGGCCACCATAGGCAATTCTTCTTCCTAGTTGGTCAATTTCTAAAAATCTTCTCTCTGAAACTTTTTAGCCAAATGAACCGAAAGTTGGTAGGAAGTATCTATAAAAGGTCCTCTATAAAGATTGCTCATTTCGTTCCTATCCGTTTACAAACATGGCCGACAAAGGCAATTCTTGCTTCTAGTTGCTCAATTTCTTAAAATCTTCTCTGAAACCGCTTAGCCAAATGAACAGAAACTTGGTAGGAAGCATGTATGGAAGGTCCTCTATAAAGAGTTTGAATCCGGCTCATGGCAAGGTGTACTTGATACAACATTATGTGATAAAGTTTGTCAGTATCTTGCGACAGGTTGGTGGTTTTCTCTGGGTACTCCGGCTTCCTCCACCAATAAAACTGACTGCCAGAATATAACTGAATTATTATTGAAAGTGGCATTAAACAACATAAACCTAAACCTGTCTATTCCAAACACAAAATATTGTCTTTCTCTTGAGTCTTCAAAGTATAATGACATATTGTATTATATAAATTCAAGAAATACAAAAACTTGATTGATTCCTTAATCGTCACTACATGCAAGTAATGTGAAAAAAGTAGTAATTTGGGGGTAAAAACAATTTTTTTTTATAACAAGTTCAACATTAACAGGTACATCTGAATCGACAGGCAATTCAAGTACACCCCTAATCTTGGTACATCTGAATCAACAGGCAATTGAAGTACACCCCTAATCTTGGTACATCTCAACAAGCAATTCAAGTACACCGTAAGTTTTGTACATCTGAATCAACAGGATATTCAAATACACCCCTAAACTTGCTACATCTGAATTGACAGGCAATTGGAGTATACACGTAAACTTGGTACATCTGAATCAACAGGCAATTCAAGTACACTCCTAATCTTGGTACATCTCAACAAGCAATTCAAGTACATCTGAATCAACAGGATATTCAAATACACCCCTATATTTGGTACATCTGAATTGACAGGCAATTCAAGTATACCCCTAAACTTGGTACATCTGAATCAACAGGCAATTCAAGTACACTCCTAATCTTGGTACATCTGAATTGACAGGGAATTCAAGTACATCCCTAAACATGGTACATCTGAATCAACAAGCAATTTAAGTATACACCTAAGCTTGGTACATCTGAATCAACAGGCAAGTCAAGTACACCCCTAATCTTGGTACATTTGAATTGACAGGCAATTCAAGTATACCCCTAAACTTGGTACACCTGAATCAACAAGCAAGTCAAGTACACCCCTAACCTTGGTACATCTGAATCAAGAGGCAATTCAAGTACACCCTTAATCGTGGTACATCTGAATTGACAGGCAATTCAAGTACACCCCTAGACACGTTACATCTGAATTGACAAGCAATTCAAGTACACACCCTAATCTTGGTACATCTGAATTGACAAGCAATTCAAGTACACCCCTAAACATGGTACACCTGAATCAACAGGCAATTCAAGTATACCCCTAATCTTGGTATATCTGAATTGCGTGGCGGTCAGTTTTATTGGTGGAGGAAACCGGAGTACCCAGAGAAAACCATCGACCTGCCATAATTCACAGACAGATATAGCACATAATGTTGTATCGAGTACAACTTGCCATGGGCCGGACTCGAACTCTTTTTATAAGAGGAAATTCCATAGATACTTCCTACCAAGTTTCGGTTCATTTGGCTAAGCGGTTTTTTTTTAGAAATTGACAAACCAGAAACGGAAATTGCCTAGGGCACCATGTTTTTTAACGGATCGACAGCAAACTTTATAGAAGACCTTCCATAGATGCTTCCTACCAAGTTTCGGTTCATTTGGCCAAGCGGTTTCAAAGGAGAAGATTTTTTTTTATAAATTGACCAACTAGAAACAAGAATTGCCTATGGCGGCCATGTTTGTTAACGGACATATATACCGGTAAATCATCTAAATGGATACAGTATGCAAAGAGTGGTTGTTGTTTAACGCCAAATGGGCAATTTTTCAGATATATCATTACGGGAAGAAGTTACATTTCGACGAGATGATAATGATGTCGACATAAACCAATACGCCGACTTGGTTGGATTTTCTAGTGCTAGCGACTCCACACGAGTAAATATGTTGCTTCATTCCGACACATTATCACGATTTCGAGCAAAATCGTTCTTTGATCTTTATTGCTTCGTGCTTAGCGGAGAAACAACAACCAATTTCATAGTCTTTGGTTTGACCCTACCTTGGCGAGAACTCGTTTCTTTTTTTGTTGTTCAGTATATATTGACTACAGGGTTTGATTATAAAAATATGTTCACTTTTTTTTCCATCTAACTTGCATTTTAACATTGAATAAATAATTCGGGTTAAAAGACTATTGATAATCAAATTTACCTCTGACAAATCTTAACTAGAGGCTCTGGAGAGCCTGTCATCGCTCACCTGGTAATAATTGGCAGGGTAAATCCTTAGGAACGCGAAGTCTAACAAAGAATCATATTCTCTTGCAACTTAAGACACAATTTGCTTACTATTGAATGTGTGCTCCATAAAGTCTGAAAACCTAAAGTCAAAATTAAAATCTCCCATCGTAAGTATATTAGACTGCTTAAGTTTTAATTCTGGAAGAAGGTTATCAACAAGCATATTTTTCAAGTCTTTCTGTTCGCAGATAGGAGCAGCATAGAACAAATCAAGTCAACTGGCTTGGTACGTTCTGAGAAGAACAACTCAGTACAAATTCCCATTGGGTCTTGTAGGCTTCTATGTTAAACTTTGTTCGTCTATGGCGGCCATCTTGAATTTTCAATCGGAATCAAATTTACAATTTAGGAAGAGGACCATCCATAGATCATTCAAACCAGAAAATAAATTCAATTGAAGCAGTAGTTTCTGACCAGAAGATTTTTTAAAGATTGACGAATCAGAAAACAGTATCTACCCCAGGCAGCCATGTTTAATTACCGATCAGCACCAAAATTACAATTCTGGTAAAGGACCTACCGGTATGTTAAACTTCATCCGTCAATGGAGGTCACCTTGAATTTCCAATCGGCACCAAATACACAAGGAAAATATTTTTTAAATCCTGCGTTTCCGGTAACCTGACCAACCTTAATTTTTGGTACTTTCCCTAACTGTTTGTGACATTTTTGAACAAGCACTATTAAAGTGAAGATGAGTCCCCTATATAACCTGTGTAAAAGGTTTTGGAAAAATAAAAAAATTACCAACCGATCGACACTATTTTTTTCAGGCATGTTACCGGAAACACAGGATTTTTTTTTATTACACCCAATTTAGGTAGAGGACCATCCATAGATCATTCATACCACAAATCAATTAAATCAGCTCAGTAGTTTCTGACAGGAAGATTTTTAAAGATTGACCAGTCAGAAAGCATTATCTGCCCCTGCTGCCATGTCTGATTTCCAATAAGGAGGTCGTATCCTAATTCCCATAGGGCGCAATAAGTCGCCCGGTGGCTGCCATCTTGGATTTCCAATTGACACAAAAATAACAAACTTGGTAGAGGACTACACAGTCATCATTTCTATGATGTTACAATTCCATCGGCTGAGTAATTTCTAACAAGAAGATTTTCAAAGTTTCAACCAATCAGAACACATTATTGGCCCTGGCGGCCATGTTGGATTTCCGATCTGCACCAAAATAACAAATTTAGTAGAGGACCTCCCAATGAACATTTCTGCCAAATTTGGTCCAAATCAGTTCGGTGGTTTCAAAGAAGAAGAAGAAAGTATGAAAAGTTTACAGACGCGGACGACGACGACGCCGACGGACGCAAAGTGATGACAAAAGCTCACATAATCCTTTGGGTCAGGTGAGCTAAAAATCATATGTAATTATATATACAGGTTAAATTTATGCGCATGTCAAGAATTATCTTTGCACATGATTAAAATAAGTAATTTCATATTTTCCAAATAATATTATTTTTAAAAGATCTAAATTTTACAGTAACAAAAATATATACAAATACATAATTTTATAGGTTATGAATACATTTTGAGATAAAAGACTGTTATACAATGTATTAATTGCATCTTTTAAAGTTTTCAACCTTTTTATTCACTTTTGTTCATAGCATTTCTTGAAATCTTCATTTTAAATTTCTTTGTCAAAGACCTTCTGTTTGATATTTTTTTTTAAATATGAACGAGAGTCCAATTACAAAATAAATAAAACATTAACCAACATGAGATGTGGGTTTACGTTTTATAACATTTAATTATCCTTCACTGACTACATACAGTCTTTATACACATTAGTATTTATAAACAAATTACAGTTACCGTAGCCACTATCTTTATCAACTATACCATGCAGTGTTGGGCAACGTGCAATTGCACCTGATCACCGTAATATGTATGTATAATTTTAATGAAAGTTACGCCTTATTTTTTTTAAACAATCATTTACTTTAAAAAAGAGAGGTATCATTTTCCAATATTGTTTGGTGTAAATAAAAACTACATTATGTATCTTGAAAGCATTGGGTTATATCATCAGTTTACCGGAACTATTAGTAAGTTGCCTTATCCCCACAGGACAAATTTTTAGAAAAACTATACTTAATTTACATTCGACCAATATTTGAGTATGCATGTTAGGTCTGGGACAACTGTGGTGTCTCTAATTCGTGTAAATTGGAGATACTACAGTTAGAATTATCACCGGACTTCCAATCTTTACCAAAATCGAATATCTATATAGAGAAACTGTCTGGGAGAGATTGGAAGAAAAAAGAACTAGGAGAATACGCCAATTATTCTATAATATCCAAAACGGTAGCACACCCCCTTATTTACTCGAACTTATTCCCCCAACAATCCAAAGTACGACTATTTATCTCCTTCGAAATGGCAACGATATTATTGTCCCATTCTATAGACTCTTTATTAAGCAGAGATTCTTTCGTCCCCGCTACAGGAAGGGAATGGAATCTTTCAGTGCGTACTTGACACATTATCTAAATTTAAAAAGGCAATCCGCAGTTCAATATCAATGCCAATTCTGAGACACTATTCTTATGGTCCTAGAAAACTTAATATAATTTTAACACACCTTCGCTGCAATGCACCCTTCTTGAATTACGATTTTTGTAAAGTTAAATTTTTATCAAATGCTTCCTGTAACTGTGGCGCACCATGTGAAAATTCTCACCATTTCTTTTTTGACTAATAGGGGAATATTTATACAATAATGTGGTCTTGTCCAGGTAATATTTTGGCATATTACATGGACAAGACCACATTAATATCATTATTATACTGAGTGTCTAATTGTCCAGGTAATGTGCCAAAAAATTACAGTACCAAATATCACTACAGAACGTACACGAAGTATAATAATATTTAATAGTCTTAATTGGTTACCTTCTAACATTAATATTGATATAAATCTACTGACAAAAGGAAGTGATTTCCTAACATATCAAGAAAATACAATTATTTTTAAACATGCTTTTAAATATATTAAAGACTCCAAAAGATTTACAATTGTCTAAATGATCTAAAGAACCATCACTCATCTCCAACTGTATTTATTCTCCTTTCTTTTCTTTCATATATTGTCTCTACCTATGTTTTTGTATATAATCATTCTGTGTTTATTTATCTCTATGCATACTATATACATATTATATCATTTCATTGCGCATGCTAATACATATTGTAATTAATTGTATTCCGGAGAAGACTTCATAAGTTGGAAAAACTTGTGTCCGATCCCTATTTGTTATATTTAGCATATAAAAATATGCATAAACTATGTGTTCGAACTAGTTCTCACTATCGGCGATAGACAATTTAGCGCTTTGGTAGGATAATTTAGCGGCTGATCATAGGACAATTTAGCGCCGGATTTTTAACCAATTTTAGCTCAAATAGGAAAATACATAGCCCATTTTAGCGCCAAAATATTTCAATGAAAGGTATGATGTACGTAATAGTTATACACTGAGGTATAGGTGTTTCTAATCTAGAAACACCGAATACCGAAGTGTATAACTAACTTACTCCCCATGTTATTCTAAATACACGAAATATTCATTACAAAATGTCATAAAAAACAAAAACAATAAACACAGAAACATTAAATTTCATAAATCGATACATTTTTGTGGTTTCCCCATTGGGTACCTCTTCTATAAAGATAGATTGAATGACTGAGTTGTATTAAGGATTAAACAGTTTGATTGGTTAATAATGAGAGATGTTATTTGATATGTAATTTGATCTTCAGGAATGATAGAATGTCACAAATATTACGCAGAACTGCTAAATAAAGTAAGTAAGAATATATGTTGAATATGACAAAGTATTTTTCTACCAATAAACTTCAGTTTTAAGTGCGCATTTAACAGGTCAATGTTTTTTATTTTGTTTTGTTTT
>MJUT01002581.1:433635-445206 GCA_002080005.1 Gigantidas platifrons
AAGTAGAATTATTATTTAGAGAACTTCCAATACTATGGAACACCACAGACGTTCTATTACGAAGTAGGCTTATTTAGAGAACTTCCAATACTATGGAACACCACAGACGTTCTATAACGAAGTAGAATGATTATATAGAGAACTTCCAATACTATGGAACACCACAGACGTTCTATCACGAAGTAGAATTATTATATAGAGAACTTCCAATACTATGGAACACCACAGACGTTCTATTACGAAGTAGAATTATTATTTAGAGAACTTCCAATACTACTGAACATCACAGACGTTCTATTACAAAGTAGAATTATTATTTAGAGAACTTCCAAATGTAAATTAAATGTTACATGATGTTACTCTCTATACATGGCGTTGCAAAATATCACTAACGCATTTTCTTTGATTTTCTTCTCCAAAAATAATAAATATTCTAATATGACGTCCTTCAAACGCTTTGAGACCAAACCCGTGGTAAAAATAATATATACATACACCCATTGTAATTTATGACGTCGTCGACAATTTATAACGATATTTTTTACCAATTTTTACATATTAGAATCGAAATAATTCATGGAAGCCATATGTATATATTGTTATTACCACGGGTAGGCCCTTTATGTCAGCTTTTTACCCCTCGCTAACGCTCGGGGTAAAACTTCGTGACATAAAGGGCCTACCCGTGGTAAAAACAATATATACATATGGTTTCCATGAATTATTTCTTAAATAACACTGACAACCCATAGTAAAATCTGTCTCCATGCTCTAACAGAAGACGAGATTATCAATATAAATAGCTGTTCTAAACATTAGTTAAAATAGTACATGTACATGTATATACACACTATTAAAACATAGTATTTTTCATATTTGTTTGGCTTTATCCATTAAAATAGGAAGTTCGAATATTTGATTAAATATTACATACATTAAAAAGTAAGTACATTTTTGGACATCGGTTTTATGTTGACGGCTTTGGTATAAAATCCGTTTTGTTGGTATGAAAACATATTAAGGGCTGATGACATTTGAAAAATGCAGAACGCATTGCAAGGTATTAATACAATGGGAAAACAACGCTGACTTGTAAGTGCACACCCATTGCACAATGATGCAATCCATACCCAGTTTTAACAAAAATAAATTGAAATTATTGGAAGTCATAATATAGAGTAAAACAATATAAAAACCCTGATCATTTACCTTTTAAAACACAAATTATGCATTAAAATGAAATGGGTATCTGCCTGCTCCAATATACCATCTAATCAATTTCTGTTAATTTAACGTGTAGTTCATTTTTTTTAGATACGTTTAGTAGGAGACTTTACTAATATATAAGTTTAAAATTTATAATCAACTCTAAAGACATTTGAACAGCAATATAAACATCAATTTAATTTTAAACTTTGATGTGCTGAAAGTAAATGTAACTTTATTTCACAAACATTTTTTATCCTGGGATGTATTTGTTTACCTAGATACATGTGGCAACGAGTGGGACGTCGACACAGTAAGTAGTGTTAACTATTCATGTACAGGTGCATATTATTTATTATTAAAAATATACTAGTATATCAAAGTGCATAATTAAAACTGTAACTAGTGGGTACCTATGTTTTTATGCAAAAGTTGTAACGGTCAAGGAATTTGACAAGTGATCTTCAATGTTCATGAAATTATACTAGAAGTAATAGGTTCATTCATAATTAAACAATGAAAGTTATCATACAAATCTTTTTTAGGGCTATATACAGCAGAAACTGATGACTGTGTGATAAGAACAAGTGGACCATTGTTAATTCAACAGAACAAACAGACTATTGTTTACTAAAACAATTAGCTATTTAACTTTGTAATACAATTGTTAGAAGGATGTATCGAACTAATACAACGGGAAGAGTGGTCGGGTAAGTACAATCTGTAAAATGTTAACTTCATAAAAAAACACATACAATTTCATTACTTCATTTATAAGAAGAAAAACAAAACGTTGACTACGAAATAGTGAATTAACTTTTTTTTTATCAAGTCAGGAGAGTTAGCAATAATGTAATATGAGAGTTAGAGGTATCGGTTTTGCCTGTTTTTTTTGTTTTTTTTTTGGTTTTTGTTGTTGTTTGTTTTGTTTTGTTTTTGTTTGTTTGTTTGTATTTTTTTTATATAGATTTTCCGCTTTTATTTTGAAACGGTTCTGACATGTTTTTTTTCTCTCTCAAATACTGATATCTATATTCGCATAACAAAGTATATGCTAGAATACAAAACTTTTGTATGTATGCGGATAAGTGTTTTGGCTATAGTGCTTAATTTGACAAAATGGTAGCAACTGCAAAAAAAAAAAAAAGAAGTGTTAAAGAGTGAATAAAAAAGTATAGTTAGATATTTTTTAGGTCTTTCTACGAAACGGAAAAGGGAAAAGAGAAAATTTTATTAATTATTTTTTGCTTTAAAATGCAATATTGATACTAACTCCGCTTTCTTAAGTGGCAGGCTAGATGGGTTATATGCAAATTTGCCTAATTCATAAATCTAAGCAAACATCAAAATGCTTCTGATTATTAATATATAATATAGGCATTGAGATATATATACATTACTAATATTGAATACACTACAATTGCTTAAACTTGTCTATTTCAGATTTACCAACATGTATAAACCGCCTGTAAAAAACATGACAACTACATACACCAATCAATATCGCTGTCCTTATGACAAGAATTCATACACGGTAAAATGGAAACACGGAAACCCATACGGAAACTGGTACAACAATTACGGTGTTGTCACAAAAACATCTGGAACAAAGGCACCTTTAACAGCCAGTTTAGATACTCCAAGAAATTTTGTTTCCCCTTCAATGGTCAATATGGCAAGTTCTGTAAGTAATTTAGACATAAACGTAGCAAGTCCAAGAAACATGAAGAGTTTCTCGTATACAGGAGACATATACACCAGCGGAGCAGCTTCCTTAGCCAGAGCGCAAGATAAAGAAGAGCTTCAGAGACTTAATGACAGGTTCTCACAGTACATAATCAAAGTTAGACAACTTAGACAACAAAGTACTCAGTTAGATTCCACAGCTTTTCTACAGTCCATCAAGATACTAGAGGAGGAGGTCACTAACTTGAAATGTCTGTATGAAAGAGAGCTAGATAATATTAGGTAAAGTAAAGTATAGTTACAGGTTTTGCTATAATCAAATACATTGTATATGATAAATAAAGTATATTTAATATTATATAATTATTATATAATTATAAATTGAGACATTTCCCTGTTCTTTCTTTTATTTTCTATGACATTATTCGCAACGCATATTACTGCATTCAAAAAATGGTTGGCACCGTTATACGCCAATAACTTTTGATCACGATATACCTTTGGATCACGAATTAATGTATTGTGTCAAGACTGAACCAAAGGCAGAATGTGTTTACACCAAAAATGAAGTCACCAGTATTTTAGAGTTCCTTATCGATAACATATCTATCGAGTTCGGAGTGCACATTTTTATAACAAATCATTGGCATCTGCATGGGAACAAACCGTGCCCCTCTCCTAGTCGATCATTTCATTTACTATTATGAGGCAGAGTTTATAAAACAAATATCATAAAAGAAAACAAAATTACAGAGGCTAAAGCATTAAATCTCACATTCAGATATATTGATGATGTTCTGTCAATCCAAAACTGAATTTCAAGCATATATCTCCCGATTCTTCTTTCTAAGACGTTCTGAAATGGAAATGGTCTTTTATTTTCGAGACAAATTCAGAGAAATCACTATCGCTACCCTTTTTGTTGAAATTATTACAAATACAGAATCTTAAATAGACATCGTATTTTGATAGATTAGGAATGGCTTGCGCCACGTATAAAATTCAGTTCATTGTTAATATTTTTCTAGACGTCAATTTGACGAAGCTGTGAAGGAGAAGAACAATTTACAACAATATTGCAGCAAATATCAAGCTAATGCGAAGGAATTAGAAAACAGGTAAAGTTTAATTTGATATCTACGTTTTTATAAAAGGAGAACATGAACAAGAAAAAGAAGACATTTCATGTCGACCAAGGCTTAACAATTACGTTATGTAGAATATATTATGTCAAAGTTGAAAATGCAATGTTGATCTTCAAATGAATTGTCACTCGATTTACATCATTCTTGAACATGATTTCTTATCAACAAACAGAATCATATACATTTGTATATTTCAATCTCACAGCTAATAATAACACTGTCAGTCCGGTCTCTTGTCTAAATAGTTCGAGATTCAATACCATACCAGCTTTGTTTCTTTCATCGGTGTTGTCTGTCCTGTTCATTCTGGTTTAGATCCCCACACAGTACAGAAATGTCACCAAATGTCTCCGCTGCATGGAACATCATGTCATGAAGGAGTGTTCGATAGATGTTCGTGAGACGAAGCAAATATATACTCTTCCTTAGGGTGGATCGTATTTAGCGAACTACACGTAAGAACTGAATTACAGAAGCAGTTCCTAATACATGTAGACAATAGTTTGTAAACAGAGGTCGTTAGTGAACCGTTGCTAGGTAAATTTTCGTATTTCCTGTGGTAACATTGGCCATGAGTTTATTCCAGTTCTATTATTTTTACCTGGCTGGTGGGTTTTTATTTTTTGCATTGTAAGCTTCTTCTCGTCACAAATATAGCTGAAATATTGCCCATTGGACTAAGACAGCAATCAACAAGTCGATCAACTAGATTATATTCAACATTAAAAAGAGGTTTATTTCTTTATTTGTTGTTTTCCTGTCTATCCGGAGTGTGTGATTATTCAGTACCATTTCTTTAATAGACGACATCCTGTCAAATTCCTTCATTAAATTTGTGTTTTCTTGTCTGATCGACTTGTATACATTGTTGTCACCTTTTAATGTATTTTTTATGCTGTAAATATTTCTGATTTGTATTTCACGATTTTATGCTGTAAATATTTCTGATCTGTATTTCACGAACTTATGCTGTAACTATTTCTGATCTGTATATCACGAACTTATGCTGTAAATATTTCTGATCTGTATTTCACGAACTTATGCTGTAAATATTTCTGATATGTATTTCACGAACTTATGCTGTAACTATTTCTGATCTGTATTTCACGATATTTTCATCTTTGTAGTTTGTAATTTGTTTCTCTCAAATAAATTTCAGATTGTTATTGGAAACCGACAAAAATAGAAAATTAGTTGATCAAATGAATAGTTTCCAACAGAGGATATCAATCTTAGAACAAGAATTAGTACAGGCAAGAATGACCCCACTCCCGAAAGATGATGTGCCGAGGATGCGGAGGGATATAGAAAATCTATCTAGAGAGAATGAAAGTTTGAAACAGAGGTAGTTGTATAAATTATGTGTAACTAAGATATTGACGTTGTATGGCTGTTTTCTTATGATTAATTTCCCCTTCACCAAGTAATCGATTTAGAATTGCAGTTGAATTATGGGTAATTGTATACGAAGACGTTTCTTATTGGCCCATTCGAATTTTTCGCGGATTTTGAGCTATTAATGAGGATGTAAATTGCGTTTCTGAATTGCAAGATTGATTAATTTGTTTTCTCAAACTTCAATTTTTGATTGAATTTAATATATGATGTTACTGAATCGATAGCAAGATGGGTTTGAAAGATATATCTGCATGGAAAGCAATATTCGCTCTTATACCTAGTTCTTATTTGAACACCACACCGTAAAACTGTATACTTACACATCTTTAAGATTTATTTAAACTAAATTGTAACATAATATCTGACAGTACCAGTAAATGTTCTTAGCAATGTATTGTCTACATTGATGATATGTTTCGTAATAATGTTGACATTTGACATTTAATAAACATTGAGTTTGACACACTGTGTAAATGTGTATTTGATACTTTTATTATTGTACATTCATTATAAGATTAGATAAAGAACAAGCAATGAGAAGAGAAGTAGAGGAAAAGTTTCTTGCTTTCCAAAAGAAAGTAGAATTTGACCAAAAAGTCCAAGATGAACAGCAGGCAGAGCTTCGTCAGCGGTTAGAAACGTCAAATTCTATCATATTTGGATTAGAGAGTAAAATAAGAGCACTGGGAAAAACAGACACAAATGTTCCAGAATTGTTGAGACAAGTCCGAGAAGCAGCCGAGGCCGAGCTAAGGAAATATCAGTCAGAATCAGAACAACAACATACAAAAAATGTAAATGACTTTTAAAAAAAGATGGTATATTTTTATTTTTATTGCAATTTAATATATGGCTAATATAAAGAGCTCACGACGCGTTTCTTGAATAACTTTCGTTCTGAAGGTATGCTTAAATTCAACATCAAACGAATGGAAAGTCACATAATTTAAAAGTGTTTTTGGGAAAGAAAACCACAGGGCCTAAACAGGATAGCCAAAATTGGCTAAGATCATCTATGCCTAAGGAGAACCTTAGTTATAGTTAATATTACTTTATTTAGGAGCTATGAATTCCAATAATAAATATAATAAACAATAACAATAATAAATATAATAAACAATAACAGAAATTGTTGTAAAATATGATTGTTTTTGTACTGAGATCGTAGTGGAACTACCCCTGCCAAGAGTTCAAAATAAATAAGTTTTAAGTTTGTCAGTGATTTGACTGCCAGTACTGTAACCGTCCATTTGTATTTTATTACTGCTTTTTCAGAACTGATAACAATCCTTTATGAATGGGATTAATGTTCACCTTGTTTCGATACTTTATAATATTGCGTAATCGTGTTACAAGATGGTACTTTTGTACCACAACAAAGAAAATGTCATTATGAAAAGAAAGTTTAAACAGTGATAATCAACAATTCCACCAATACTAAGAAAACGAACAATCACCTCTTACCTTAAACGACGAACATTTTTATAACATTTATTCTAATGTACTTTTCAAGTAGTGGTATATCGTATTTTAAAAGGTGTGGTCGGTAGTGTTGTCCATTCTTCTTGTTTTCTGTTTTTTAATGAATGTTAGTATCACTGATGTTTAGTCTACCGAGAACGTTCCTTTACAACACTACGTACAAAATGTATTATAATACACATAATTTACATTAAAAGTTTATCATTTCATATTGTAGATGTATCAATTAAAAGTTCAAATGGAGACCGACTCTCGCATAATGGACAAACTAGAAAAAGAAAAGTCACAAGTCTTCGGCAGTGTTGCTGACTTGAAAGCTATGATAACAAGTTTAGAAGGACAAGTAAGTAAAGAATTATCTCGATTCCCGATATAGACTCAAGGGAGATAACTGGCAGGTATTTCGTAAATTGAAACAACAGTAGCTTCACATGATTTCAATAATACAAAATATATTGTCCACCTAACATTTTATATACATGTATTATCTGATTTTCCTCTTATCATTTCTTGTCTTTCATTACGTTGTGCAAAATTTATTATTTTAATATTACCATCGAGAATAACCCTTTATAGTTTTGTTTGGTTTATTGCAAACTGTATTACCCTCCTACGACATAAGCTTTAATTTAATTCCATAACATTTTGACACTTTTATTTGCAGATTAAAGCATCTGAAAGTCAAAAGCTGTCTCTGGAGCAGTTGTTACAACAAGAAAGATCACGTTTTGCAGCCCAGTTACAGAGTATGGAAAAAAGATTCCGCGAATTCCAAGAAGTTTTATTCGTCAAGCTGAAAGAGGCCAACATGTCTAGAGAATCCTATATTCCACTGAAAGCAGAAATAGAAGCTTTGAAAGTATTGCTCGAAGAAGAAGAACGAAGGTGAACAACTGTTTAGTGTGTACAATCGTAATCTACAATACATTTAGTGCAATCAGTGTCTGTCACCACTAAAGGTGTGAGTTCGAACGCCGTATATGGCGAGGTGTACTCGGTACAACATTATGTGATAAAGTTTGTCATTGACTTGCGACTAGTTGGTGGTTTTCTCCGGTACTCCGGTTTTCTCTATCAATAAAAAACCGCCACGATATAACTAAAATATTGTTGAAAGTGGCGTTAAACTCTATAAACCAAACCAACATAAGTCAACCATTTCGTTACAGAAATACAGTTTTTGCGAACAATTCCAAATAAATGCTACAATTTGGTAACCTTGATATTTGTTTGAGTTCGATGATAATGTAAATCTATTTTTTTTAGGTTGAACTCTTCTATTACATCATTTCATCAGCAGACGAGCTATACATCCGGGTCCTCACCCGCTATTACCCAGACATACGTATCTTCACCACAGAAACTAACTTCCACGTCCTATCATACTAACCGTTACAACTACCAGACGGCACCAAATATCAATATGTATCAGACTGGATCACAATGTAGTTATGCACCTTGTGTCAGGAGGAGAAGTAATCAAAGTTAGTATACAAAACATGTATTTCTATTTAATTACTTGTACTTTATGTTGTACGTTTTGCCAACGCCAAGTGCCTTGCAGCACGTGCCAATATTCAGCTATGACTTAATAGCGATAAAACAAAATCACACTCAGGATTGGAAAGCGAATTGCAAATATTGAAATATTTGGAATATGTCAAAAAATAAAAAAAAAAATAAAAAAAAAATAACTAAGCCAAACAAGAACTTCGGACCAACACCATTATTCTTCATGACAACATTCTTGTTCTATGTCTTTTATTATGTACCTAAAACACAGAATATATCCTTTTATTTGATTTGAAAATATGTTACAAAATTAAGAAACATAAACACGTATACAAATATTCTTTTGTATTTGCCGCGCAGTCTTGTTCGTTGCTGAAAATGAAAACTAAATCATATTTCATATGATCCACGATATATGTTTGCCCCCCCCCCAAATGTTTCTAATTTTAGGAATTATGGACGACTGTCTTCTTTCTTAAACATCATCAAGACAAAATCTTGGATTTTAAGAACTATATAATGTTTAAGACTACATTGTATATTAACATTTGTGCTCGCTGTCTCTTTTTTCAAAAGGTAAAGATCAAATTGAAATTAATGTATACTAGGATTTACTATATCTTCTGTGAATTAGCAATATAAATTCCGTTCAAATATCTTAGGATATCACAACTAGACATTATGAAAATAAAGTTTAAACGATGATGGTCAACAATTCTACCAATATCAACAAAACGAACAATTACCTCTCACTTCAACTCATTGAACACAAAAAGACCAACCAAACAGGACATAGGAAATGCAGGTGCGTGCTTAAGACAGACGCAAGAATGTGGCGAGGTTAATTCGATTAATGTGACCCCAACCGTCCCCTCTTGATAATTGGATCTGCATTGTCAATACAGACATATACAAACAATAAAAATCCTGCACAGATTCGCTTCCACTCAAAAAGACCGCAATGTATCACAACAATGAATGACATGTACTGTACAATAACAGGGTCAATGAATGACATGTACTGTACAATAACAGGGTCAATGAATGACATGTACTGTACAATAACAGTGTCAATGAATGACATGTACTGTACAATAACAGGGTCAATGAATGACATGCACTGTACAATAACAGGGTCAATGAATGACATGTACTGTACAATAACAGGGTCAATGAATGTTCGTAGTTACCTGTTATGACAAAATAAAAACAAATGTAATGTATTGTTCAACAGTAATGGTCAACAATATAACAAATTTCATCAAGACTAATCACTCGTCCGTCAAATCTCAAACTTTCAAACAGATATTACGACAAAACAGCTAGATTTTGGATAGAGGCCGGATTTGACATGTACTTGTCGTATTACAGTTGAACCAAAATACTCAAAAGGCGTTAATGTATAATTAATGTCTTGTTCCATTCAAAGCTGCAACAATATAAAATGTCGTAATGTCTTCATTGCTTGCCCTTGCATTAATATTTTACGTTTTGTTTTCACAGGAAGATGAATTACCACCATAGTATGAGAGTGTATTAAAACATTCGTTTGGCTTGCAAGCTTTCGCTGGTATTAGAAGTGGCAGAATAAAAACATTTAAGATTACAGTTTGCTTTATATATATATTTATAAAAGCTTAATAAATAGTTAATTATTTTTAATTGAAAAGCTATTGATATTTTGCTTAATTCATTGTAGAGAAACGTTATGAACGATTTCAGTAATATTTGCTACTGTAGAGATTTATAATTGTGTCACATATGGACAGGAGGTATGTATCCTTTTGGAGGATCTGGTCTTACTTCTGGTTTTCATTGGAGGGGGTTCTGGTTTTTGTTTTACTTCTGTTTTGTTTCCAGTTCATACTTTTGCCTGTCTTTTTATAAGACAATGCGCTTTAATTTAAATAGAGTAAAATCGTTAATCAAGATTTATGTTATTTGTTAACCTGAGAAATTGAGTTTTTAAAATTCCATTAAGACTTCTTTTTGTTACATAATTTTCGTATATGACTTGTAATCTGTGATATCTTGTACGTGCCTCTTGTCTGAAAAAAAATGTTTTAACAGAACTGTTAAATAAAGCTGTTCACGATTTAAATTGAGTTTTATATTCATTATAGAAGAGTTTTAAGATACCAAAGGGATAATCAGTATCCGTAAATCGAAGAAGAACAGACAACACAATGGTCAACAGAAAAAAAGTATAAAAGGACAAACAACGATCTACAAAACATACACATAAAACTAAAGACCTAGTAACACGAACTCCACTAAAAACCGGGATGAACTCAGGTGCTCCGATAGGGCTACCAATTCCTGCTCCACTTCTGGCACCCGTCGTGTTAATCTATTTACAAACCTGGTGATAAGTCATGAATGAGGAAAGGACCGGGAATTGTTTACGACAAGTGGAACATATCCATGGTCATTTGGGACACAGATATTCCATAACGGTCAACCAAGCCATGGTGGCGACCGTAAAACTTTCTAAGTGATGACTTGGCTCAGTAGCCTCCTTGTTAGCAACCCACTATTAAGGAAATCCTGATATGAACCATAAGCTCTAGGATATCGTATCTACTGAGAGATATAAACTCCATATACAGGTGCTGCTGAATGTTGCTACATATGCATTGTCAACGGAAAGTTCACAATGGGGAAATTATAGACGACATATCTATATTTCATTTAGAGATGTAGCTCTTAGAAATGTTGGTTTTGTTTTCTTTATGTTTGAGGGACTACATACTGTGTGGTGTAATGGTTAACTTGTTCACCTCGAGTGCTTATAGATCGTGGGTTCGATGTAATGGTTAACGTGTTCACCTCGAGGGGCTTATAGATCGTGGGTTCGATGTAATGGTTAACATGTTCACCTCGAGTGCTTATAGATCGTGGGTTCGATGTAATGGTTAACTTGTTCACCTCAAGTGCTTATAGATCGTGGGTTCGATGTAATGGTTAACGTGTTCACCTCGAGGGGCTTATAGATCGTGGGTTCGATGTAATAGTTAACCTGTTCACCTCAAGTGCTTATAGATCGTGGGTTCGATGTAATGGTTAACGTGTTCACCTCGAGGGGCTTATAGATCGTGGGTTCGATGTAATGGTTAACGTGTTCACCTCGAGGGGCTTATAG